>JAUESE010000027.1:10705748-10716742 GCA_032274725.1 Malacoctenus triangulatus
CGGAAGTTATGGGGGGGGGGGGCCGGGGGGGTCGGGGGGCGAAGCTGATGACATGGTGTGTGACAGAGACTCATCATTTGAGCGCGATACAAGTATTTGCGCTGCTCGGCTGTAACGCGGCGCGGACCGGGTCCGGGGGGGGATTCACCCCAGATCCACCGCAGGTCCTGGGGGGGTTCAGCGGTCTCGGAGGGGGTCCGCTGGCTTCAGGTGGTCCGAGGAGGACCGGCCGGAGCTTCACTCACTCGGGGTGAAACCCCCGAAGCAGTTAGAGCGTGTGAGAGTCCGGCGCCGTTCTGAGCAGGAAAACGCTTTTGTCTTTTTCCAGCAAAGCAAAGAAGAAAGAAATGTTTAATCCAACACCTACTGCGAACGGGAGAGGAGAGTGATGCATGTCTCACTATCTCGTCTGTCTTCCAAAGAGATGAAATTGAAATTTTAATGCATTTCAGAGTCCCCCCCCCCCCTCCTCTCCCTGAACGGCGACGCTGATCGACACTGGGGATGTCATATTTACAGTAGGAACACTCAGGGTTTAATGCACTCTACAATACTGCCGTCTCCAAGTTCTGGGGAACAAAACGCGCTCGGGAACATAAAGGGAAGCCAAAGAACGAAATTATTCCTCCAGCTTTCTATCAAGCTCCTGCATTCATGGCAAAGTCTAAAGGGCATGTCAGTCCTCCTGCCTCTGAGAGAGGTAATTATCCTTTTCCTGTCAGAGAACAACAAATGATAGCCGACTATGGGGGAGCGTTTTCAGGAGCTGAAATTTGTCAATAGGAAGGAGAGGGAGGTTTAATTTTCTGGCAGCTGCGTATCTACTTTTATCATGCTTTTTTTTCTCTCTCTCTCCTCCTCGCTGGTCATTTGTTGCCTCTTTTCTGTTCACACGAGCCGTCCGCAGTGTAGTGCTGTTTGTTTATGTCTGCCAGCTTCTGAGGGTGTATTTATGTGCCCTGCATTAACATACCTATTTATAGTCCGACACTTTCTTACAGTCATCTTTTTTTTTTTTTTCTGTTGTGACCATTTCACAGATTATATATTGTCCAAGTAATTTCCCTTTCAGCATCTGTGTTTTTTACCTTTCAGGGAAAGCAGTGAATGGAGGGAAAATTATCACAATTACTCCTATAATTGAGCCGTCTTTGTAGCAAGTGCAGCTTCAGTAGCCCCTTTTTTCCATCAGCCAAAATGGTTTCATTATATGGGTTTTTCATATTCCCTGACACGGGGCTCTGCTGAGGGCCCGGCGCGTGGATGAGATGCAGGATGAACAGAGCGAATCATTAAGGTCACAGTAGGAATAATTATCCCAGCTATGGAAAGAGCATCTACAGCCTTTTTTCTCCCCCGGCACAAATGCAACGTCCGTGGCTTTTAGTCACAAAGAACTTTGTTACAAATGGAGCTTCCACCTTCTACTTATACAAAGACGAGAGAGGGGGAGAGCAAGACTTGTATCAACATGACAATTTTCCATCATTAAGCCTAATGACAGGCACAGACTGTGGGGATCAAGGGGAGCACAAAAAAGAGAGGCGCATTCAGGTGTTGGCTGAGTGCTGACCTCCTTCCTGTCTTTGTTGGAGACTTAACTCTTAACAAAAACTAAAAAGGGTTTCAGAGCAAAGGCGCAGTGGCAGCTGAACGTCAAGCAGCACGGCTCTCCACGGCCAAATGACTTAATTGGCAAATTTGCATGTTTTCCATTTGCAGGGGGAATTAATTCGATCAGGCCTCCATGTAAAGATGTTTAATCAATCGTTGTTTTAATGTTGGTGAAATAACACCCGGGCTTATGTTATACTGGTTTCCAGCCTGATCCTGTACGCCGGGCGCTGGTTAACCGGGCTGTAACAGGTGTGAGGCGGCCGCAGGTACGAGGCGTCGGCGCCGCACTCGTTTCTTTTACAGTTGAGCTGAATTAAGTAAAAGCCGTGTTTGCGCGGCTCCTTTCTCTGCAGCCTCCACTCGGGTAATTGGTCATTTTGCAGCCAATTTTGGGCAGGTTGGATGCTTGCTGCCACGGCCCGACCCCTGCTGCTGCCGTAATGGGGGACAGCGTTTCTACCAGTTCACCGGGGGCTCCTCCACACCGGGACCTCTGCTCTGGGAGGGGGGCTTCGCTCAGCACCCAGATCCGGCCTTTTTCCTCCTTCTCTTCAAAGTTTCAGATCCAGGCTCCAGATTTAAAGACTGGTGAGAAAAAAATCTCCTGAAATGTTTTTTTCTTCTTCTTGATTTTCAAAAAGAAAATTAATTTAGGAGAGAAAAATGTCTTGGAGCTTTAATATTCCAGAGTGAGTCCAGCTCAGAGTCCAACAGGAAGTCCAACAGCAGCTGAAGTCTTCAGGGCCTGAAAGAGCACAACAGTCCTCATTAACCACAAACAATCCCAAACAGTTTATCAGGTTTACTTGTGTACAATAAATGTTTGAGGAAACAAACAGTTTGGTTTCATTTTTCAGTCACATTTTCTGCACCAACCGTTTCGTTTCAGGCAGTTTTTACTCTCATGAACCTCAAAATATTCTAATTAAGAGCCCAAACTTTCAAAGTATATATTTGCACCTTAAAATCATCTATTCTTCCTGTAATTTAATTTTGGGAAGAGAGAGAGAGAGAAAATGTTGGCGCGTAATTATGACTAAATATGCAGCCGACTGCAGGTTATTGAAGCCGTTTAATTGGTGAGGAGTCAAACCGACACAAACCTGCATTTGCATGAGATTGTCCGGAATAACGGTGAGAGCCTCGCTGTAAACAGTCAACTTAACTCGGGATCGTTTTCTCCGTGATAATGTGATAAACCCGCCGCTGCTCCGTTCTGGTTCCTCAGATATCATTTTGTGTGTGTGTGTTTTTTCTGTCTTTACGCTGTAACTCAGTCAACACAATCAATTCACATTTTGCCGCCACATTGAGCATGAAAATCGACACTGAATCGAGTTAATTGTGGCGCGTCGAGTTTGCGTTTTTTATTGAGGCTGCAAATTACAGGATGGCGGCGAAGGAGCGGAACAAAAGGCGGCGCGGCTGGTTTGATCCGCGGCCTCCGAGTGAGACCAGCCTCGGCGCGTCAGACCTCCGGTCCGCGGCGCCGGTGTCCTTCACACCGTTCACGTTATATTCCTTTAATTTCTCTTTGTTTCTCCTCCAGTTTTCTGCTCCTGCTTCCGTTTCCATCTGAATTCCTGTTTTAGTAAATTAAAAATAAACCAGAGACTTCAAAATAAAAGCCGTTTGGGAACCGGGAGCAGCGCGGCGCTCCGCAGCTTTTTTGCATGTTGACAAGCGGCGCTTTTGTTTGCGTCAAAAAAACAAAAAAAAACGCGCGGCCCCCCCCCCCCCCCCCCCGCGCGCGCGTCCGCCGGCGGTAATTAATCAGCGCTGATCCACGCGGGTCCGCAGGGCGCGCGCAGCGTGCGGGAGGCTGGTGCTGCGGGCGCGCGGCCGAGGACGGCTTTCTATCAGCGGCCTGGAATGAAGTCTGTGACATCTTGGCCCGTTTAGCCCCCCTCCTCCCCCCTCTCTCCGCCCCCCTCCCTCCCCCCCCGTCTCTCCACCTCTGCTCTCACCCTCAGGTGAAGAGCAGCAGGTGTTAAAACACCCTCAGCCACAGAGCTACTCACTCCTAATGAGTCCTGCCTCCGCGCTCCATCCGCGCATGGAGGGCTTTATTTTTAGTGCGGCTAGTTAGAGCCGGCAGGAGGGGGCCCCGCACGGCCCCGCACGGCCCCGCACGGCCCCCGCGCTGCCCCGCCGCCACCGGGCGCGGGAGTCACATCATTAATACCGTCATCAGGCGTCCGCGCCGCTTAATGCCACCGAAGACGGTCGGAGGAAGGAGGGGGGGGAGAAGAGCATCAAAATAAACAATCTGCCCGGTCGGGAGTAAATCAACAGTCGCTGGATGAATTTGCAGAAAGGTGTCGGTGTAATAAAGATAATTTATGCAGGACGCTTCTCCGACTCTCTGCTCCAAAAACGCATTTGCAAAGAAAAAAAAAAAGCCAAGCTGTCATCATTATCGCTAATATTAGCATGATCCCCCCGCTATTATTTAACATTTCTCTGCAAATTCTGCCTCTATTCTGTTAATGGTTTGCTCACAGCCGTCTGTAGATACTATAATCGTGGGAAAATAATGACAGTTATCAGTCGCACCCACCAAGTACCCATAAAAATCTGTCCTCTGTTCTGGAAGATGATAATTATTGGTTGTACTACCATTATCATTGTCGTTGTTGATGGAGGAAATCTTGAAGCATTTTTCGAAAGTAATTCCAGAGAAATCACTTCAAATTGCTCTATTTTCGGAGGACGAGGGACCAGCTTTCGTTATAGCCTAATATTTCACAGAAATCTTTAAATCGCGGCTTCCCGCCGCCGCCTGGCACATCGTGCCACACGCGCCGTGATGTCAGCGCCGCGGTCCCCGCTCCGCCGCTCCGCCGCTCCGCTCGGAGTTCACTTCTCTAATTACTCTGATAATCACACTGACGGAATTTAACCGCCTTTAATTTGTCGCTCAGGTGGAGCCGGAGGACCGCGGATGGAGCAGCCAGCCGGAGCCGCCGCGACGCACCGGCACCGGCACCGGCACCGGCGGCACCGGCACCGGCGGCGCGTAAAGCCAGCGCTCCGGACCGGACGAGGAGCCGCCGGACACCGTCCCGCCCTGGAGGCTCCGTGACCCCGGACGGCGCGCGTTTATCCGCGTCTCTTCGCCGTCACATGACGACCAGAGTGAGTGGAGCCACTTTTTTACCGGCTGGCCTCAGATCAGATTCAGGTGCTGCTTTGTTTTGGTCAGTTTTTACTCTGACTTCTTCCTTCGCCAGGAAGGAGACAGTGTGCAGGTTTAATCAGATTTAAAGTCCACAGTGAGGGCTGCTGAGGTCCTGCTGATCCCGGGCGGAGTGAAGCCAACTGTGTTAAAAGTAGAATAAAAGAGGCGCCTGGAAAATAGAAAAATAGATCCTCGCATGCGTCTTTATTACTAAACTGTAAAGAAACTCTGCTGAAGATCCGGTTGTTGCTCTAACTGCCTCTAACGAGCCGCCGCTTCACTGAACGTCCCGGTCCGGCTGCGTTAACCGCAGGCCGAAGCGCCGTCAGGCCTGTCAGAGTAACGCGTGTAACGCGGCTCGCACCGCAGCCGCCCCGCGTTACCGTCAGCGCGCCGCCAGGTGTGACCGGGAGCCCGGTCCCGGTGTTGAATACATGGCTAATTACCGAGCTGCTTATGGAGAGTGAACGGCAGTGTCATGCTAATGCGCCTCCGTCCCGGTGGAGCTTTAATCAGAGGCGTTAATCACGCTGGACGGAGGCGCGTTAACGACACACACACACACACACACACTCCCGATTGAACTCCGTTCGGCGGCGGCGCGTCTCCTCGGTGTCCCGTTAAAACGTCTTAACATCCTACCAGCCGGATTGATTTTTTTTTAACAATGCCGCCGCGGCCGACGCGTCAGCCGCCGCGCCGAGGTGTCGCTGGTTTCCCCCCGACTCGAGCGGCTCCTTCGGACCCAGCCCCAGCGTCACCAATCGGCTTCCGTCTCGGAGAGAGTGGACCAATCAGCGACAGTCTTTGATGAATATTCATGAGTCCGAGATTCAAACCTTTGAGCGAGTTTGTCTCGGTCCACAGCATCATTCCAAGGACTTTTCACAGACACAAACTGCATTTTCTTATGAATGGAAAGAGAAAAAATCAGTTCGGCTTAAATTGGGACTCGTCCTTCACTGAGATCATACAAGGAAAACAACAAAAGCGCGACCAGGAGACCCGCCAGAAGAGATGACAATGACTACGATTCCAGAAAGTCTTAATAGCCCTGCCTCAGGAAAAGCCGTTTTCATGGAGTTTGGACCCCCGAGTCAACAAATGTCGCCTTCCTCCATGTCGCACGGACACTACCCCATGCACTGTTTACATTCCGCAGGCCACACGCAGCACGACAGCTACAGCCCGGCCGCCTCCTTCCCCCGCTCCCTGGCCTACCCCTACGTCAACTCGGTGGGCAGCCACCCGGGCAGCCCGTACCTCAGCTCGGTGCAGACTTACCAGAACAGCTCGGGACTCGCCCAGACGCGCCTGGAGGAAGCGGGTAAGCGCGCCGCCGCCGCCGGCTCAGCCTCCAACTTTCTGCGTGCGCGTTGTTCCGCGGGAGAAAAAAAAGCGAGTGGAAAAGACGAGCCACATGTGGAATTAGGCTTGGTAATTATTTATTGCGTAACGCTATAAACAATGTATGCAATTAAGGGTAATTATACCTAAAGTACAGGCTGTAAAACTTGCGCTGGTGTATTCATTGCGGCGCCGCTCTGTTGGCTGCAGCCGCCCGCTCACGTTGTTTTTTCGTGTCTGCTCTTTGCTCCTCGGTCCCGCTCAGCGCCAGAGACGGAGAAGAACACGGTGGTGGAGGGCGGCGAGGTGCGCTTCAACGGCAAGGGCAAGAAGATCCGGAAGCCGCGGACCATCTACTCCAGCCTGCAGCTGCAGGCGCTCAACAGGCGCTTCCAGCAGACCCAGTACCTGGCGCTACCGGAGCGCGCCGAGCTGGCGGCGTCCCTGGGACTCACGCAGACGCAGGCGAGTGGCGCACGGCCCGGAACAACGACCGCGATTATTATTATTATTATTATTATTATTATTATTATTATTATTATTATTATTATTATTATTATTATTATTATTATTATAAGTGAAGCTATATTATTGTTGGAGTCAAATACATTTCCTGATAAACACTAAAAATATTTAACATTTTTATTTTATTATTAAAATTAAAATTGTCTCCTAAAAAATTCTGTATTTTCTAAAAAAAAAATCGTCTTTTTTTTTTTTTTCTTCCAGGTAAAAATCTGGTTCCAGAATAAACGCTCCAAATTCAAGAAGCTGATGAAACAGGGCGGCGGCACCATCGACAGCAGCGCGCTGGCCGGCGGCCGCGGCCTGTCGGCCGGCTCGCCCTCCGTGGCTCCGGTGTGGAGCTCCCCGGCCACCGTGAAGACCTCGGCGGGCTCCACCGGCGCCTACATCCCCAGCTACACCTCGTGGTACCCGACCACACACCAAGAGTCTATGCAACAGTCGCAGCTCATGTGAGCGCCGGCGCTGATTCAGGACGGTGACAGGCCTCCCCCCCCCCCCACACCACCACCCGCAGCCCCCCTCCCGCAGCGCGCGGCGCGGCGCTGATGATGCACCACAACCGCCCGGAGTTTAGCTGCCGCCGCCGGCCGACGCACAGGCCTCCTCCTCCTCCCCCCGGACCAGGCAGGCAGGCAGGGGGAGCCGGGGAGAGACACTGAGGGCTCCGCGGGACACCGAGTCCGACGCTCCGTGTCGGTGGGAACCGGAGACAAACGGATCCGGTTTTTTTTTGGCTGCTGTCGATCCCTTTTCTGTCCGTTTCTGTTTTTTGTTTTTTTTCCAGCGTCAACTTTGTGTGAACTATTCTGTTGTCGAGCTGTAGGCTTCATGTTTATTAGGAAACACGTGTTTGTTTACGCCAGGTGTCGGGGCCAAGGCGGCGGTGACCCACAAATCCACCCGCTGCCCTCACGACGACCAGCCGCAGGCCGCGGAGGTTGATCCGGGCACCAAAAGATCGGACCGGGCGGCGCTCCGCCCCCCCCTGTTGTTCCTCTGTGTTATTTAAATTAAGTTATTGGGACTAGTTCTTCTGTCGAGGTCCTCTGTGTTCTTTTTGTAAGCGTGTTTGGAGAAAACAACACTGTCGTCGCTGCTGCGCAACCGGCGGCGCCTTTCTACGCCGCGCCCCGGTGTTCTGTGAAACCGTGACGCTGGGACGCGCCGCCGCTCCGAGCGCCGTCCCGGCGGCGCGCGGCGCGTCCGTCGCTGTATTTTTGTACATACTTCTCTCCAGGTTTGTTTTGTGCTGTACTGGATACGCTGTGAAACGGGCTCCCGGCTTTGTGTACTCGTCCGAAATGTGTTTAGTCAACATAGAAAATATTTAGTTTTGTATTGATCACTTTAATTTATTGACCTGTTTCTGAAGTTTATGTACATAATGTGCAAAGTTTCAAAAGCAGTAAAAATATGATTTAAATTATGTCACGCGCGGTGTCTGATTGACCCCCCCCTCCTCCCCCCTCCTCCCCCCTCCTCCGCCCACATCGCCTGGTGAAAAGAAAAGCTTCAGCGTGGCGCAGGTTTAATGCGAGCTGACACAAAGCAGTATCATGTTGGCTATTGTGGCAGACGCCGTGTGAGCGCGCGGGTGTGAACTGCAAAAAGGCGCGCGCCTCGTTTTGGATTCACGGGCGCGCGTAGGCTCGGCTCGGCTCGGCTCGGCTCGGCCCGGACCGGTGGCCTGAACGCGCGTCCCGGACTGTCTGTCAGAGTTCACAGGCTGCGATTAAAATACTAAAGCCGGAAGCGAACCTTCCTGCTGGATTCACACCGCGGGTGTGACGCGCTGCGGTGCGGTGCGGTGCGGTGCGGGAGGCCCGCAGGCCCTCATCCCGTCCTTCACCATAATCTCCGCTGTGTTCGGGCTCGGACGGTTCTTTTAGGGGTCCTGAGGGATCAGTTGTGTGTGTTAAGTGAATAATTGGGCGGGAGGCAGGTGCTGCAGGGGGGGGGGGACCAGCCCGGTCCGGAGGCCTCCGAATCCCCCCCGCCGGTAAAACCGACCGACGGTGTGAAGCCAAACACGGTGAGGAG
Source organism: Malacoctenus triangulatus (assembly GCA_032274725.1). Classification (NCBI taxonomy): domain Eukaryota; kingdom Metazoa; phylum Chordata; class Actinopteri; order Blenniiformes; family Labrisomidae; genus Malacoctenus; species Malacoctenus triangulatus. Next base: position 10,714,462 of record JAUESE010000027.1, read on the forward strand.
CCTCCAGCTCCGGTGTCGTTAAAAACACCGTGAATTTACAGCAACACAATAAAATGTTTATTTATGGAGATTTCCTCTAAATGTAAATATTATTTCAAACTACTCAGGTGCAAATTAAATAAATCTGTGAATTTCAGAGGAAAAAAAAACAACTAAATATATAAAATAAAAGATATTTTTTTCGGGGAAAAATGTTAATTTATTTTGTAAATAAATAAAATGCAGAAATTCTGAGGAGTGAAACCTGTTTTCTCTCTTGTTCACCTGCTCAGATAATAAATATATTTATGATGTTTATAAAATTGGCAGTTTTAATCCAGCTTGTGTCAGATGAACCTGAACGCAACATAAACCCAAACAGACATAAACTATATTTCTGTCAAGAACCATAGCAGGAAAATAAGAGTTATTGTTATGATGATGGTTCTAATGAGCAGCACTACATTATGCCGGTTAATAATCAGCCTGGCTCGCTGCTGAAGCTTCATTGTTCGCCTCCTCTTCCTCTATTCTCCTGCTCTGACTTTAAAGCAGACTTTAGCCGAACCGGCTCCGAACCGGCTCCTCCAGGAGGAACCGGCTCCTCCAGGAGGAACCGGCCCTCCGCCTCAGGCCTCCGCCGGCTCGGTTCCCCTGACTGGAGCCGCAGCAGCAGCACTGAGCTCAGATCAGCCTACCTAGACCCAGAAAAGGCGCAGCTGCACATCCAAGAGGGTCAGTGTTATTTCGCTGTATTCTCTCCTTGATTATACGAGCTGAGCCCATCAAACCCGCCGTAATTACAGTAATTTCGCCCTTATTTATTCTAATGCAGTTTCCTATCTCTGAGGTAATTATGAGCAATTTTTTTCGCACCGAGGATCTTTCTGCGCTGACAAAAGAGATGGCGCTCTGAAAGACATTTTCTGCAGCGCCAGAAAAAAAAAAGAAAGAAGCGAAATAGGTGAGCTGCCATTTCGTCACTGTTCCCTTTAGACTTAGCCTATGTATAAGACTGACAAATTGCTTGCAGGTGTAGCCTACATCACCGGCTCGTCAAAGCCGAGAGGCTTCAGAAATGAGAGAAAGCACAATGTGAGAGGAGCGGATGGAGCGGCGGAGGAGCAGCTCGGGGCTCCGTCTCCTCACGGTTCCTCTCCGGGAGCGGGTTTCTCAGCTATAGGGAGGAAAAAGCCATAAAAGAGGCTCCTTGGTTGCACGTTAAATAAGCAGGAGGTGTTTAAAACTGATGTTACAGGATCAAATGTTTAAAAAAGATCTGTTAAAGATTCAGTCTTTGAATCATCAAAGAATTATTCACCGATCTGACTGCTGCCAATTAATAAAACCTCCATGAAAGAAACGGATCAATTGAGCCCAGAAATCCTGTGAAGGAGGAGAAAGACGCGTTTGTTTTTTGTATCCCCGTTTCTAATGATCACAAACAACATTCAGATCCCGTTAAAAGATTAGAAATAAAGAAGTAAGTGCAGGAGATAATCAGCAGACTCACACCTTTCAGCTTGAAGAGGCGAAGCTCCGTCGGCAGCAGCGGCGGCGTCCCGCGGCACCGAGCCCGCTTTGGCGCGCGTCCCCCGGCTGCCGGTGTGCGCCATAGCGGCAGAGTTCAGAACATGACTGCAAACGTCTGCTTTATTTCGCCTCTTTATAGCTGATGGGGGGAAAAATGTAGATTATTAGCATAAATGTTTACTCCTCATTACGCTGATGACATTGTGCACTCGAGATCTTGGTAATCTTTGGGGGGAAATTATGAGTAATTTTTTTTTAAATTTAAAGCAGCAGTTACCATGCAATTCAGGCTAATTCTGCGTAGGCTCCACACGGATATAATTATCGTTGAGTCAAGATGTGAGGCTAAAACTATGCATTGATATTCCCATTTATTATGTACATACAACTTTGACAATGTTGATGCTTGAAATAGCGGGAAATTGTCTTGTGTAAAAATTACACCCCATATTAGGACATCTAAAATTGCGAAGAATTATATAGTAATTGCAGGCTTTCAGATTTGAAAGCCAGAAGGCTCAAACCGGAGCAAATGTGGATGAAATTACAGATGAGGGTATAAATTAGGATCGGGGGGTATGGCATTTACAAGTTGCCTCAGAAACACACAAAAGTGTAAAAACCACCAAGCGGCTCCGCGTCACGGAGGGAATCAACAGCGAGCCGCGCCGGCACAAACCTCTTTATTCTAACGACTGTAGAGCCAAACAATCGCAGTCTGGATGAATCTGACTTATTATTTCATCCTAACCCCCCCCCCCCCCCCCCC
>JAUESE010000027.1:10994061-11009122 GCA_032274725.1 Malacoctenus triangulatus
GAGGAGGAGGAGAGGCAGGCAGGCAGCAGGGATCTTTTTTTTCCCCCTTTCTTCTACAAGGATTTTTTTGTGTGCAGTTATGGTCCATCATTATTAAATGTCTCTTGTTGGATGGGAGAGGCGCTTTATCAAAAACAGCCATTCATCAGGCGCTGTGCAAGACAGCTCACATCTGACCTCTGCGGCAATAATGCCGCATCAAGTAGGCCAACTACCTAGTTTAGCGGCAGAGCAGGGAGCAGGGGCCGGCTCCAAGATTAAGTGCGCTGTTTCAGGTTTTCATTCCCAGGGGCTCTGCTGGCTGATGTTGTATTGATTGCAAAAGTTTACCAGTAAGTATCACAAACAACAATAGCCAGGTCAACGATCGGTGATGCCTGAACCGCTATTCCCTGGCGGAGGGCTACACGTTCAGGGCTAAAGCACTGCCATCATCATGGCTGTGTGCAGGGCGCAGAGAGAGCTCTCCGGAGCCGGGGGGAAGGAGGAGCGGCGCTCCGGCTGTTCCTACTGACATTTAGGAAAGCGATATGTCAGTGTGAAATGAGCGAGCGTGAGATAATTATAAGCCTTTGCATTATAAAAGGCTGCATCGACAAACTGTCGGATTGGCCTTCCACCGAGGCACCTGGCCTCGCTCGCTACTCCTCCTCGGTTACTCCTTATTCCGTTTAATGGTTTGGTAATTTATTTTAACACCCACTGTAAAGACCCTTGCCTTTGCACACACATATCTGTGTGACAGATCGAAGCGAGTGCCTCGCAGCGCAGCCCGTTTCCCAAACAACTCACTTCCCATGTTTACGACGGCTTGTCTGAGGAAGGAACCGCGCGCACTAAACAATATTTTCCAGCAGGAAACGGCGGTGCCACGCTCCCGCGCCGGAGAAAGGGGCTGCGCAGTAAAGAAGCGATTCACCCTGAGGCCATCTCCAGCAGGCTGAATGATGGCGCATCCTTGGCCCTGCATGGGGGACGGCACACAGCCCTCCATCACAGTGCCACCGGACCATTACCAAGGGACTGTAACGGCCAGCCGCACCAACCGGGCCTCCTCCACTGCCCCATGAAGCTAATCATGTGATTTGATGCAATGACAGAGTAATGACACAGATTGGTGGTGTGTTCAGTTCCCCCCCCTGCTGGAGGCAACAGAGGAGATGGTAAACACACGAGACCGCCGGAGCCAGAACCAGACACAGCACATTACTGGGCGAGTTACAGAAGATCTCCAAGTACTCTCACAAGTGAAATCAAGATTAATGGCGCTGCTGAGGGATTCTTTTATGTCCTTGAGTAACTATATTTCACTTAATGAGGGACATTAGCTGTAATAAAACTACTCAGAAGTACAAGCCGTTAATTAATGCCTCCACATTACCACTGAATGAAAATAACTGAGTTGTAGGACCCATTGGACCAAATATTAAAGGTGCAATCTGTGAGCTCATAATTTCCACTGCTCTGTGCCAATTCATCATTTCCGCCTGTAAGATGTATCCCTGCACTAAACTCCTTATCCAGTGTCCTGAAAACTTTGGCTGCAGAGCCGCGCATTATTCCTTATTATGTCCTTTTTAGCAAAAATACTTTATTTATATTACACTATGTCGTCTGGCAGCAATCACAACTCCTCCAGAGTTACTTTGGAATCACCAAAGGTCGTGTATGAGCTCGTCGGTTTGTGATTTAAACCTTTAAATTAAACACGGCTCCTGGTTCCAGTTCGGTGTTTTGTGGGTCTGGTCCTTTATTATTAAAAAAACAAAAAAACAATGACTTCCAGATTTTCGCTTACCTTAACACCACAGAAATACATCTCACTAACCTCCCTCTAAGAGCACCTTTATCTGGGCTATAATCCTGCCTGTAATGTGCCCTCGTTAGAACAGCACTGCTGGCCCACACCAGCAGTAACGCGGGGAAGGCCTCAGGCACCACTGGAATTAATTACAGACAAAAGCGATGGTGTTTGCAATTGTCATGCCAAATTTATCACTAGCCACTTAATGTGCCTCATCTGAACTGATCCACACTCGCTGAATTGCCCCAGGGCATCTATTCTTCGTCTTCCAGTGGCGAGCTGGTGGTACTGGGAGACTGTGTCTGTGTGCGTCTGTGTGCGTCTGTGTGTGTCTGTGTGTGTCTGTGTGCACCGGCCAGCCTGCATCTGCTGGGGGCCCTGCCTAAATCCTGGGCTGGAGGCGGTGTGTGCTAACAATGCCCTCAGCAAATACAACATGTAGAGGTGTATAACAAATGTCAGCACCCCTCCCCGGCCCCCCCGCTCTCCACCCACCCGCCTCCGTCTCCAGAGAGAGGTTTAAAGCCAATCCTGACATCTTTAATTCTGTCATTTTTGTGATGATAATCCTTGATGTGCTTGGATGTGGTGTCAGTAGTCATTTGCTCCACACCAAAGTACAGCTTCACACCGGCTTGTGCTGCGCAAAGATCTGAGTGCAGATCAATGGAGAGTCGAAGAAAAAAAAAAAAAAAAACAACTTCAAGAGAACAAAAGAAGGAAGAAGAGCAGCGATAAAATGTTTTATGAGACACCTGGAAGTGCAGAGGACGACTTGGAGTCGCTTCCTTTGTCTAACCTGAAGGCAAAAGACAGAAAATAACAACTTCTTTCACAGCAGCAGTTGAAAAAACTTTGTTTTTTTGCTTTAAAAATAGTGAAATCTGCTGCAGACTAATTTCATGAGTCACTATTTCATGCTTTGGAAATATATCACAATATTCAGCTCAGTGACCGTGTTTGTGATGCTTTGGAGTACAGATTTTTCTATATTTTTGTGAACTATATATTGAACACACTCTGAGTCTTCCTTTAGAAACACAACTTGAATTTCAGACATATTTGGAGCAAATTATTCAAGCGCAACAAAATAAATTCCTCTGCAGCAGCAGAGCAGATCATTGTTCAATCAGTGTCCGATTCACTTTAGCAAAAAAATTGAATAAATGTTAAATTATGTTTTGCTCTTCAATGCTAAATCTTAAAGTTTCCTTTTCTGTTGTGAATTGTAACGACAGACTGCAACAAAAACAATAAAAGTGTAAAAGTGTTTTCTGAATGATGCCTGACCAATTATTTTTCTGATCTAAATAACAAAAAAGTATTTGTACACCAAGCAATACTAGAAACTAGCCCTACAAGTACTAATACCCAGGATTTAAAGGGGGAAAAAAGCAGGTATCTGGGCTGTGAAATACAGTCCGGATCATTTACCTGCTTTCTTTAATCCTGTCATTTATATGGTTGTTTATATCAAAAGGACAAAGGCTGTCCCAAATGCACACTTAGACATAAGCCACCATTATCTTTCTGCTTGTGCAGCTGAAAACCTAATACCTTAGTTCAATAATAATGCAGAGGGGACAGCTCATTGGTAGCCCAGCGGTACCGCAGAATAATAGCTCCAAAGGAGGCTGCCTGGCGAAAACAAATATGCAGGTGCTTCAGTTTAACTCGGGGAAAAATGCAGCAAAATATCGTATCCACAAGTGCATAATGTCTCATCAACACCAATCGGTTATCAATTAAAGCAAAAGCATCTCATTATATTAATGAATGGCCTCAGCCAGTAATAGCCTGTCTTATTGATGTTTGAACAAGGTGAGCACAAACCCCCTTACACAGCAAGGAGATCCACAGCATCAGCAGCGCCGAACAGATTTGCAGGGATGAGGAAAACAACAAAAAAAGGAAAAAGCAAAGAGAAAGTGAAGGACACAACAGGCTACTCTCAGAGGGACTGCATTCATTGCAGCAATTGTCATGCAAGCCCTGTTGTAAGTAATAATGTGGCCTTTAATGACGGAATGATGGACCTGCCAAACACTGCCGCTGCCATATACTGTCTGCATGTCCCCGCCGCCCGCTCCTCACAGACCCATCTGGGACATATTAGCATATCCTCGTCAATTCACAGCCCACTTTAACATAATCCATATTTGTTGGGTAAAGTCCAACAGCAAGCCTCCCATACAGCGGTCATAGGATGCTATGACACACTTCAGGAGCCCTGCCCACATAAAGCATGCTTGGGCAGCTAAGCAGTTCTGAAATGCAAAATAGCGGGGCACACTATCGCCTTCCTTGTACCTGGAGGGACAAATCCCTTTTGGCCAGACATCTCCAGACTGTTACCTTGATATTCCTCCACAACAGTACTTGTGATTTTTATTCTAAGTGTTCGGGAAAAAGGAGAAAAAGAACAAAAAGCAGCCCGCTGTCATGGCTGGCAGTGAGTGTGTAGAATACATTGGGTTGCTGAGGCATGTCAAAGTATGTATGCTTCACCTATCAGAGAATAATGCCATATTTTGATACACATTTGCTTGGAAAATATTCGTACTTTCACTCCTTAAGAAACTGGTCGGCTGTGGACGTGCAGGACTTAAAGTAGGAATTAAAGTAAACGGAGCTCTTATTTCACAGTGAAGACACTGAGAATATACTTGTGATATTAGCAAGTACTGTACTGTGTACTAAAATTTTCATAAATTGAATATAATTCCAAAAATATTTAAATATTTCAGTCTTCAAATGGAATTGTTTTCGGTGAAACGGCTGTAGTACAAACACCAGGCCTGTAGGTGGCGCATGTGCACAAAACTCAGTCTGTGATCGCCAAGGAAACCAAAGAGGAAGTAGAGGGAATCAAAATAAAACGATATAAAGAGTGGACTCAAGGAAAATGACACATTACATGACGTGGAAATCAGATTATATAAGCTTTAAAACGGAAAAAAGTGAAATAATGCAGTCAGTAAATAGTCGCATTAGCTCCGCCCACAGATAGCCGAGAGGAATGGGTGGATTTATCCACTGGTGGGTCCGATTTGGAGAATTTATTCACAAGCTGGAGTCAATTTAAAATAAATTGTTGCTAAGTTATTTATTATTTGATTAAGTGATTAAAATGAATGATAATAATTGTAATATATTTCGAAAATTAAAGATAACACGTGAGGCAATTGAAATGTGATGAGTGTAAATGTGGCAGCTCGATTGTGTATCTAAACCTATTTTCAGTTTATATCTAAATACATATATGTGCATATACACACTAGTGTTAAAATTAACAAAAAAGGAGTTACAGTAAATTAGGACAGAAAAAATCTATTATTTTTGAATGACTAAAAACGTATCAGACAGACAATAATTATTTGAAGAGAAAATGTTCAGATATTTATTGATACTGTCGGTCCAGATTAATAGTTTACATGTAAATAACCCGTCAGGTTCCCAAAATAAGCTAACGACGAATAAGGAAAAAATCTCCAGGTTTATTTAGTTCGTTGATGCAGCTCTTTGAAGTCCGTGAAGACCTTCAGCACAATTCCTTCACCCGCTGGAAAGCAATACCTGTCATGAACCATCATCACAAAAGCCTTCTGAGATATAATCTCAGAGAACTTTTAACCCAGGAATTTCAAACCTTGCTGTCAAAGAGAAAGCAGAGATCTCGGGATCATGACACTCAGTCAGCAGCAGTCACACAGCTCTGGGCCGGGCGCTTCTCAAGTGTTGGACTATCTGGCAGCCAGCAGGGTCACACACTGAATTTCACAAGCTTTAGTTAAATACTGGTCCAGTGGAATCCACTTAGCATCCTGCAGCACACACAGAAGCCGCGAGCGGGAGCGCCGGGACTCGCCGCACGCTGCTTTTCATCAAATACCGGAAAGAAAAAAATTCCCCACCACTGTTGGGAGGTAAACAGAGTGGAGCAAATTGTAAACATGGAGAAGGATATAAATATTTCAGCCGTATCAGTTGTCAGACCCACCTAGTGTTCAGGCCAGAGACGTCTAGTTATGGCTGAATTCTAACTGAGGATGACTTATGATAATGAGATGCATTCACAGCACGATCGACTGTATGTATACACGACCCCCCCTTCATTCCACCGGCTCCGGGAAGTTTCTACTTTAGTTTTTCTGCTCTCTTCCCGGCCGGAGCAGTTAAAAGGGGGATCTCTGCTCCACATGGATGCAGCGCTTACACAAATTTACAACGCAAACACATTCCTCCTGAATCACACACCGATTTGATTTGTGCTCCGGAGAGGTCAGCGTGAGATCCCGAGGTTCACACATTCACACATCCCCCCAGCTCGCTCGCCCAAACCCCCGAAGAGACTGGTGGGGGGAACGAGGGAGGGAAGGGGGGGGGGGGACGCTTCTCTGAGGGATGTCATGCAGCATGTCATCAGCCTGGTTAAATTGCACTGCCAGTGGGTAAGCAGCAGGGGTCACATGAGGCTCAGTGTGGACTGCAACATGAAACGCATGGCGGCCCACCGTCTGAAGGCTGGCCAGTAATGACTCCAAAACATCCCGATAAAGATTGAGGGGCAGCTGTTTTCATCTAGAACAACCTGTCTCAGTCACACACACACACTCTCACACACACACACGCCGTGAAGAAAAGGCCATGCCAAGCCCTGCAATAAAACCTTAAAAGGGGCTATAAGGTTGTGCTTGTTTGCGCAACAAAAATCAATACATCAATAGCGAGTCAATAGGATCCATGTATAATAGGGCGGCCGTCCAGGAGTATATAATTCTCATCTTAGGAACCATTAAACTATCCACTGCATCACGTTAAAGCAGAGTGTTTGTTTTGGGAGCCGGTCCAAGCGTTTGCCCTTGTAAACACAGAGACCACATGTGACTGGGAGCGGCCTCAGTTGGGCAGACAGCAGAGGGAGTTAACAAAGCTAATTAGGAGAGGCTGACATGTTAAAGTGAGCTGCAGCTTGGGAGTCGGCTCTATCACATATGTTTCCTTTGTGGCGGGTGAAGTGGCTCCTTTGTTTGTGAATTGATGGCGTTTCGCTCGGCCGTCCCTTTGGGTAGAAGCACTGACCTGCGGAGGCCCCGACAGCGAGAAGAGCCTCCTTTCTCTGTCTCCCCAAAGCCTGCTGCTCCAGCTGTCCCACACCCCCCCCCCCCACCCCACCCCAAACCGAAACCTTCCCAGAACCGTGAACGCACTGTGAGATGGGCAACACCTGTAAAAGAGTGAATACCCCCTCCGCCCAGGCACCTCAAAGCAGCCTGCCCACCTGCTACTGAGCTCTCTGGGCCCTGCAGCTTAAACGCTCATTTTGTGCCTCTCAGCACGGGACTTATTGATATAAATAGCTGTGCACAAAGTGCACACTCTGTTTTCTCTTGGTCTGATGCAGTAGGTGTGTGTGTGATTATATTCAATGGCAGCCTCTTTCAGGTGGGGATGAAATATGAGCAGTTTGGACACTGGGTAAATGACAATCTCTGCTAGATTCACTGAAAATGATTATAGCGCAATTGACATGTATCGAAATGGACAACATGATTCTCGCCGCCGTCTTAAACAAGGATTCAATATCTAATATGTAGACACAATCTAGTCTGTATTAAACACTACAGATAGCGCGATAGATTTAATGATGACCTCACCATTTGTCTTTATATAGCCTGTCCTTCCTCGCCGCTGGATCGTCAGCTTCGTCCTTGAACGAGACACTTTATGTCGCAACGAAAAAGAAAATATTAACTCCAAACAGCTCCGGTCCTGTATTTATTTTTACACACTAATTATACTTTACCACGAGAGTTTTTTTCTTTTATGTTTAGCATATTTAAATTTAATCGTGATAGATTCAGAAAAGTCAAATGAAGATGTGGGTGTGGAATCCTAAATCCTGGGTTTTAAGGCGTTAACTTGCTCTGCAGCACCGCAAACAAAGTTTGAGGCGAGTCCATCTCCTGCCTTCACCTGAGCCTGCGTGGCAACAGATTAATCCTCGGCCATTAGGGTGACAAGACAATTTGTGGAGTAGTTGAGTGTAAATAAATACGTTGAGGAGGAGATAATACATTAGGCTGCTGACCGGGCGGTTCCATTACAGCAGCACATTTGTTTCCATACGGCGAGGAAGCCATTCAGCCGATGGCGTCTTTCCTTCACGGGGTGAAAGTGGAGTTTTGCCTCGGCGAGGAAAATAAGGGCATCAGGACTCCCTGACATTAACTTTCATCACAAAAGTCATCTGAGCCACCAGGAGCAGAGGCCCTCTCAGGCTGGCTCGTAAAGACGGAAAAGACATAATACACAGCCTTCAGTTTAACAGCTAACAATAGTTTTGTCTCCATTAGGTGCCATAAAACAACAGCAAGCTGAAGTGCATCTGCCGCCTCGCTATTCCAGAAACCCGACTGTAAAACGCGACCTCCCCAATCATTCTCCAGCATCACAAAACAACAGTAAAAAAAAAGAAATTTTTCTTTCGACGTTTTCTACACATGTTTAGATTTACGGGCTGCCGCGGCTCTCCAGGTGGTCGTTGTGCAGGAGGAAGGAAGCAGAACGAGCCAAGTGGCTGCATTGATTTTGCAGTAATTGATCTGATGGTTCCTTGTGATAATTGACAATTATCCCTGATTACCAGACAGGGGCTTAAAATCAGTCTAAGAAAATGACCGGCATTATGGGATGTTGTACAATGGCTGAACAAAGATAAATCAATACAGCTCAGAAACTGCTTAGAAAACAAGACAAAAGAGTGTCACACCGGGCCACATGCTGCCGCGCCTCCGACACGCAACGCGTTTAACGCAGCCACGAGGGGCTGGAATTAACACTGTGGTCATTTAGGAGCATAAAAAGCAGCTCCAAATAAGATCTACTCATAATTGTTTACTCAATGTGTACATCCGCCCGCCTGCACGCCTCAGACCTGCAGACGTCGGCATCTTCTGGTGTGAGCGCCCACATTAAGCTCGTGTGGGTGTGTGCGGCTCCCCGTCTATATTTCTCTGTTACTATGTGTCCGACCTCGGCTGATTGGTCCTCTTGATTCGAGCAGACAGATGCAACTCATTGCAGCTTAATAAATATGGAGGCCCAGGGGATCTCTGCTAAACAGTTCTATTAAGTTGGAAACATGTCAGCCAATATAAAAGCAGCCTGACCCCGGGAAAGGTCAACTGTGACACGCATGTTTACTCAGGAAAACAACCCGAGGCTGGAAGGTCTTGTTTTATCGGATGTCTTCAAAAGAGAGGGAGGGAGGGAGGGAGGGTGAGAGAGGGTGGGGGAGAGAGAGGGAGAGAGAGAGAGAGTCAGTCTGTGGTTAGTTTTACGTGATTTTAGGTCTTTGAGCCCACAGGGGAAAAAGGCTGTGCTGTGACTGAGCTTTCCACTACACAAGTTAAATACCTCCAGCAGTGCAGTATATATTTCTTAAACTCGTTATATTGTTAGACTGACTATAGATCCTAGTAATGGCCTCAAGGTGGCAGGAGTTAGTTTGTGACCTTATCTGAACACCAACAATGTGTCTAAGATCCCAACTCACATATAATTTAGGATAAATCTACATTAAATATTACATTTTGACAAATACCTAATAGCATCTACAGATTTAGCACATTAGCCATATTAGCTCCACCCATTTTTAGCCTCCCTTCTCTCTGTGGGAGGAGCTAGCGTCGCTAACGCACAAATTGTTGAAACAATACAAAGTTTTAAGTTGCACGTCGTCGTCGATCTGGTGTTATTTTCGGTAACTCTGCTTCACAATCTTCCACTTCCTCTCTTCTGTTTCTCTGTTATCAGCTGACTTTTGTGCACATGTGCCACCTACAGGCCTGGAAGACGTATTACAGCGTTTTTCCACCAAAAACTGCTTCCAAAATATTCAAATAGTAACTGCAACACTGTGATGCTGATTTTGTTGATAATCTCTGAATAATATTCAAATGATGACATTTGTTTTCACCGCTGTACTACATGTGACATTCCAGAGTGTATTATGTGGCGCTGACTCATTAGGTGACCCCGTCTGCACCTCGTCCCCATCGACTCGCCCGCCACACCGGGACGCCGGCGCCGAGGAGCAGCAGAGGTCCCTCCTTTCGTGTCTTCTGTAATCTGCCTGCTCGATGTTTAATCAGCACATCAAAATGGTGAGCGAGAGGAATTTCCGCGCTCGGTGAGCATATTAGGGATGCAGTCGCAGCGTTAACTAGCATTGATGAACTGTTTGCTTATGCAGTAATAATTAACTTCCATTACATTACTTTGTGTGATTACTTTCTTAATTGCCTGAATTATGCATCAATTTAATATCTAATAACCAGTCGAAGACATTAGACACTGTTCAGACACATTGCATATAGTTTCCCCTGCTTTAATTAAACACACTAGAATAAATGAAACGATGGAGGATGGATGTCTTGCAGTGATTTCCTGGGTGCTTAAATATGCTATTTATTATAAAAAGCATATAAAATTCACTTTCTCCTCAGGAAAGCAAACCACAAGATGCCAATTATAGAATGCAAGTTGCTTTGCCGCGGCTTTTTCAGAATGGAGACTAATAAATTTGTTGAGTGGGGCTCATTGTGTATTATGCAAATACCATCCCATGTCATTTTTTAAGTTTCAGATTTGCAAAGCAGACTATGTCCCCAAAGATGATTTTAATTATATAGCAGAATGGGTTCCTGTTTTGCATTGTTATTGTCCTCCAGTAAGGTTAGCTGGGACTATAAATGAAGGAGCGCCGAGATAATCAAATTATTTTCTGTATTACTTAAAGGCAACACATGTAGTGGATGTTCTCAGCGTGAATTATGGTCATGTGCCGACTGTTTGAAGCTACAGATAAATGACCTAATCAAATGTATAAAAACACCATAAAGGTATTGCAGCCGCGGAGCAATTACAGGAATGTTGAGCTGCACGTGTGGACGGCCGGCTCATCAGGGTGAAGAAAAGCTGTGGCTGAGATGACTTTGCTCGTCTCTTTTTCAGTGCGATGTGAAAATAAACATTTTAGAATTAGGCTCATCTTTCTCAATTGTGACCTTCACGTTACCTGGTTTAAATGTGATTTACAGGCGGCAAAGCGACTGTATGTCACATGAGCGGGATATAATTAAAAAGCCAACCCATGGAGGCGCCGGGTCGTTCAACAAATTGATATTAACTTTTAGTCCTCTTGTATCATCATTTTATCCTCACTCAGAATGTGACTCCTCCACTTAAAGAGAAAAATGAAACCTATTCCACTCATCAGCAGCCGTTTGGCAAACACACATGTCGCAGAAAAAGCAGCTTTCGCACACTTTTTCCACCCGAATCCTTACTAAAAACCTCCTAAAATTAGGTGATGAAAAACTATATCTTAACGTGAATTATTGTGAAGTATAAGTGAATTCACATGATGGCAAATCAACGCGGGAGTCACCTGCTGGGAGAAATCCCCTCCGAGTGAAACAAGAATCTATTTAAGTGAAGTGAGCGGGTGCGGATCGCGGTGGCTGCTGTGGGGGTCTGGCAGCGTCGTTAGTCTGCCTTTTAAATGATTTCCAGTGCTGGTGAGCTGCTGGCGATGCAAGGTTAGACAGAAAATGATGGCAGCGTGCGGATGCTTCACAGACCTCATGATAGTTTCCGTCTGTCATTATTTACGTCTGACTAGTCGCGTCATGTCAGCTACCTAGAGAGACACTTTTAATGCGAGCCCCCCCTCCGTTCTCCTATTGCTCCTCACAAGCAGCGTAGTATACCATTATTTCTTTGCTTCAGTACCTTTAGGTGAAGCTCGCCCTCCCATCAGCCTGAATCAAAGACAGATCCCCTGCTTGCTATTGTACATGCCCATGTTTTTAACTGAGCTGGCACATAAGCTACATATCGCACCGTCGAAGGCGCGCCGCATCTCATTTGACTAATTAAATAAAAAGGAGAAGGGGGAAGAAAATCGAGTGATGTGTTTTGGGGGATTAAAATTCTTGATTTTGAAAAATTTGGAAGGTGAAGCTGCAGCAGCAGCTCCATACTGAACACCTCCATGTTTCATAGTTAGCAGCAACCTGCACTGCTGCATAAGCAAGCAGTCATTAGCACACACAGTCGGTCCTCCCGCGCAGGCAGCAGCTCTTAAGGAGTCTACGGGCTATTAGGACTGATTAACTAATGAAAGACTGAGAGCAGAGCACATCTTATGAGTTCTCTCCCTCACAACATAAAAATTTATTTCACAACAGTTACCCTCCAGCTCGATAAGACGGCCATTTATCACAGCCCTGCCCATGAATCAAGTCACGTTGTAAAATCGATCATTGATTCTCCTTATTCCCTTGTTTTTTCCATCTGAGCCACATAATGATCATTAAACTGACCACAGCATGTCCAAAAAATGGATTTATAATTCTCCGAGCTCGGCCCGAACCGTCACCGGAGCGGCGTCCGGAGGAAAAGTTGACGCGGATATAGAATTAGGAAAAAAAAAAAAGAGAGCGTTCATTTAGTGTATCAGAGGATCATAACGCTGCTCTGTGCAACTTTGAGTAATCTTTATCTGAGGAAGTGGGGGAAAAAAAAGCGCGGAGGCCCAGGACCTTTTGGCTGGAGTCCATCTCTACACTTTCTGCACGTGATCCCAGCCTAGATGAGCATGCTTTAATGGGGCTGCTTAGCCCCATCATGACCCAATGAGTGCCGGCTGTGGAGTGGATGTGCTTGGTGCGCGCGCGTGTGTGTGTATGTGAGTGTGAGTGTGTGTGTGTGTGTGTGTGTTCCCAGCAGGGAGACAGTGCCTTATGAAGGTCACAACTGCAGCAGTCTGGGGCTCTCTAAGTGAACCCTAGAGAGGATAACAAGCCACATCTAACGCTCTCTCTTTGTGCTCGCACAGACACTGATTCACCTGAGAATAGTACAAGCTAAAACATGGTTAGCACAAGCAAAGCCAAATTTGTGTTCGCCGGGCGGTGCGAAAAACTGAGGGGAAAAACGGCATTTTCAATTACGACGCGGAATTATGGTCTCGACGGCGTTTCAGTCTGGACCCCGAAATGAGAGATGTTGTGTTTTCTGCGAAGCAATTCGACAACAAAAATGGAAAAATGACGAATACCATTTGCCTCCAGAGAGTCCCGGTTCAACCGCAGTGTGTGACAGCATTGCCCTGTGTTATGGTCACCTAATGGACAATGTAGCATTAATTCAGCCTCAGATGAACAGGCAGGACAGCGGAATCAAAAAGGAAGAGGGGGCCCCGGCTGTATGAATTATGCATATTACATTACCATAACACTACAGCACGCCGCGCGACAAAAACAACGCGGCGAAAATTGGGCTTCGACTGAGATATTGAACAATTTTCTGCCCGGTTCTTGCGCACCTCAGAAAGTGAGATTGCATTAAGCCTTCTGGATAACACGGCGGCCCGCATGAGGTGTGTATGTTCACATCCAGTCCCGTGAACAAAACACTATGTAAACAAGTCAGGGATAATTGAAAAGAAAAGCCTCCTGACTGCTCTCCCAAGGACCTATCATTCAGCTGGATGGGAATTTGCCTAAATGGCAGCAGAGAAATTACTTTTCCCATTGATTTTTCTTTACACGTCAAAGCCTGATAAATGAATTGGAACAATTTACTTTATCAGACTCTGAAATGGTATTCAAGCAAGAAACATGTCAGAAACTATTATTTGCAATCATGTTGTTCTTATTAATCTCCAGGAAAAACGGATAAATGGGAGCGCACAAAGGGACTGACTGCGCTGCAGCACGTTTTACCTTGTATTAGGTCATAAATGGTGAACACAAACACGTGCAGTCACAGAGAGTAAATGAAGGCAAGCAAGCCGGTGTGATTTTTTTGTTTTTTTTTTTTAACAAAGTTGCTCAACAAACACTGCTGAGACTTTGGTTTGTGAGGCTATAAAACACCTGCAGCCAACACAGGAACGCACAAGAACAAGCATGAAAAATGGGCCGGATCCTCTCGGAAGGACGCAAACGAATAATCGCACATAATTCGGGGATTTTAAGGAAATTTGCCTCGTTTTTCAACGTCGTGTAAATCACAGTGAAGCCACACAGGTCTGCGGAAACACCAAACGAACTCACAATTTGGCTTTTCGTGGTCGATAGGACAACGCTGAGACTCCATCTGTGACTTGTAGATGAGTCCCATCAAGGAGCTGCAGCACGCACGGGCAGTGTTGCTGTGTAAAACAGTATGTGGTATTGGTAACTGCTTCTGTTCAAGCCTTGTAATCATTACCTGGCATCTTATTGCCTCTGTGGCTTTTAAAGCTCTTGTCTCACCCCCAGAAAACAGGGAGTTATAGCTGATCTTTTATTAAAACTTTAGGAGAGCGTCCCTCTCTGGAGGGGGCGGAGGAGGAGTGGGACAAATTAGTGTTGACAGTAGACACTTAAAGCAGGAAAATCACAGGCCCACTGGGAGGCTGCAGCCACATGGGGCTCGCCGCCTGTGTAAAGAACACTCCAGATTTCACTTGAGATGCAGTCGCCTTTTAACAGGGCAGGGGGAATGTCAACAGACCCTCTTGAATGAACCAATAAAGCCACTAAAAGGAGAGGATTAACCAGCTGATATCAGGGACGGAGGCGTGTTTCCAACGCCGCCCCTCCCTCCCTCCCTCCCTCGCTGGATGACGGCCTGAAACACGCTGGGCGGAACGCTTCCTCTGCTCAGCCTGTTGTTACACGGCCAACATTGTGAGGCTAATTGTGCTAATGCTTGATTGTGGTCACACCTGATTTAACCGTGTAATTTTAACAAATTTTACCAGTGCTTGAAGACGCGGAGCATGAAAAGATAAGTCCGCATTAATCTGCGAGTGACACAAACCCGATTGGTTCCCTCTGACCTCAACTTTTTGATGTACGGAGCCCCAGTTTCCACTTCAACTGCTTCACATCCTCGTTGCTCCATTGTTGCTTTTACTGCCCATTTATCAGAGAGCGCTGCGGCTGGTAAGTGAGGCAACACAACATGAAACAGTAATTACAAGACATCAGGGGCTTTCAATCTCCTCTTAATATCCTAACAGCTGTGATGGAAAACCTTCACGCCAATTAATGTGTCAAAATATGACCCAGCAATGTCACGACCTTCCAACAACCCCGTAAACATCAAATAAAAGACGTGGCTTCAAAAAGGGGCATTTGAAACACCATGATGGTGTTTTATGTCTGCAAACCTGCAAATAAACGCTCCGGGGGGGGG
>JAUESE010000027.1:11025647-11038175 GCA_032274725.1 Malacoctenus triangulatus
GATGTGAAACAGCCTCAGAGCGAGCGTTACCTAGAGGAGCCTTGCTGGCGTTCATGTCGGCGCTCTGTGGAGGAGCGGCAGCGTCGGGCGGCATCCTGAGCTCGCCGGGGAGCTCCAGCAGGCGGGGGGGCAGAGGCCTGGTCCTCCTGGCCGGGTTCAGGAAGAAGCAGTACGCGCATCGGAAGGCTGCAGCGACACGCAGATTGCTGTTTACGTAACCTCACTAACACCATCCGACACAGATTAATATACATGAACGTGAAGCAGACACAAAAATGCCCGAGATGCATAAACATCTCAGATTGATGTGTGGCACCACTTTGCATATTCAATCTTGCCGTGTTTTTGCTTACAGGAGTTGGTGGTGGCAGAGGCATTTAAGAGCCACATGATATACTGTGCTGCCAAAAGCTAGAGGGCAAATGAAGGCACGGCGCTGGATGGAGACTGACAGAGTGCCGCGATTCTTTAGGTCTTACCGATGTATTCAAATTCCTCTTTTAATGCCATGCCGTTATGGGACAGACACTGCTGACACACCAGAGCGTATCTGCGAGAGGAGAGAGGAGACAAACCGGTGAAGCCGACAGACGGTCGCTGCGCCAGCGTGAAGTGATACGAGACAAAAACCGAGGCTGGGAGATACCCGAACAATCGTTTGTAAGAAACGTAAAAGCAGCTCTTATTTTCAGAACGTGAACTCTGCTCAGCTCGTCTGTATTTCTGAGGATGTGGTCGTTTCGGAGGGCGACGTGGGAAACGCGGCTCACCTGTTCTGGGGTCCGTCTCCGACCAGGTACTCGATGACCCTGTCCAAAGCCCCCCGCTCTCTGGGGAGCACGGGCCTGGCCAGCGGTGGTCCTGGGGGGTGCATCCCTGGCAAATCACAGCATCAGTGTCGGTTAGACTCAGCCGGCCGTCTCGGATACGAAACCTCAACAAACAGAGACGCTTACAGCAGGATTTCTATTCAATACGTTACTGCAGACATGAAAAAACCTGCCCCCCCCCCCCCTTTTTTTTTTTTTTGACTTAACACCGGCTCTGACTTGCAAAGCACGTCCCAAATCCCTGCTGCGTCGGTGAGTAGTAATTAATATAATCCAACATCAAGAGCAATCATAGGAAGATGACTGGTCATTTCTGTGAGACTTGGCAGAGTCTCGGCATCCTGCTGCTTATTAATTTACCAACATATGGAAACTCTGTGGTGACTCTTTGTATCAAATTGCTTTTCACTTTCAATTTCCAACAGGAGCAGGTGATAACATCAAGTCATGTGAACCATTTGTGGGGCGTTTCCAGTGCCAAAGGCAATTTCACCGAGCATTAAAAGACATTTAGTGAGATTCCAGCACCACTGCCCAGAGAACAAAACGCAGCTCGGCCTAATTAATCATAGTTAATGTAATCTCGCATCGTGCAAACCTCACAGTTGGCTTTCTACATGGCAATTACAGCATGCAGCTTCTTCTGCTCCAGGAGCACATTTCCTTTGCTGCTTGGACCGACTTGCTGTTTTTTTTTTTTTTTCCCCCTCTCTCCTCCTGAACGTTTCTCCTCCAGAGGTAATTAATATGGAAGAATCAATAGCTCCACACGCTGCAGATGTCTTCCTAATATAACAACAGCTCTATGGACGCTTTGATCCTGTTTACCGGATCATTTCTAAGGTCTTTGAAAGCAGTTAAAAATGTACAGAATCATAACTTCTGGAGAGTAAATATGAAAAAACAGTTAATCAAGTAAACACAGGTTTGTAATCCTCGGTCACAGTCCTCCACTCGTTGGGGAAAGGTTGGACCTTTTAGTAAGCTCCTTTGATTCTACATTGCTACAATTACCCGTTACAACTTCCTGTAAAACAGACCACAGCCTTGCTGACAACACAAACCACAGAGCTTTGAGCAACTGGGGACACCGAGCCAGGGAAGAGTAAATCACACCTTAATCGACCACATTATGATCCGGTCCCCCTGTGTGCAGGTAACTCACCGACTCCTGGAACAGGTGTTCCAGGGGTCACAGGCTTCCTCATCAAGCTCTGCTGAGCAGCGAGCGCTGACAGGCTCCTCTCTGGGGGTCCACCTGGAGCAGAGTGGGAAGAGCGTCCAGGATAGGTGGGCCCAGGAGCCAGAGGAGGGCGGGCAGCCGCTCCGCTCGCCGGGCTCATCGCCACTAGGGGGGTCTTTGGGATGACATTGCGTTGGCGGAGCTCTGGAGTGGAAAAAAAAAAAAACAGTTTGTTTAACAATAGACAGAAATGCTAAAGGTGAAGCAGAGTTAAAACGTGCCGGCGTCTCATGAACCCTCAAATTCACCGTTACCTTGTCCTGGTTTGGGAGACATTTGAGGTCCAATCGGAGTCGATTCAAGTTCCTTCAGAGCAAAAACACAACGTAAAATAAATGCAAAACAATGAAACAGACTTTTTTTGTTCTATAAATAATAAAGTACTCACATTTTTTCTCTTGGAATCAGGATCAAATCTCTCCAGGATCATTTTAGCGTTTTTATACGTTTCTGTTTCCATGACTTCTTCAAGCTGAAAATAAGAATTAAAAAAAGGTTTTAAGAACTCTATTAACATGCTGAACCCAAACTAATCAGTCGGTAATAAAAGTCCGATTCCCCAGTCATTAATTCACCATCACTCAATATGAATTTCTATGAAGAGGCACTAATAAACCCACATTAGCACCGCCTCCGACACAGCCACTCAGAAAGGGCAAAATAAAGTTACTTACTCGACAATTTGTGTATCTTTGTTTAAAACACAGAACATTTCTGAATGTTTACATATAATATGAAGAATAATTACATTCACTACTTCGATAATGAAGAGTGTGAAAATCCATCAGGCCTAATTATTGAAAGTTATTAGACTTGACAGAGGATGACAAGCAATTTCTCAGATTTATTCCTTTCCTGGACTAAATGCTATTAATTATGGTGACATTAGCAGAGCCGTTTACTGGCTTAAGTCACTGTGCCGATCAAATGGGGCCTGCACAGATCCCAGATCAGCAAACATCCTGCTGCTGAGACGCTTTTCCGATCACTCAGTGAAACGTGATCGTCGCTGGAGGACGAGTAGAAACCAGCGACGATCGGTTTCACAGACGCTTGAAGTCACAGAGCGGCTTTTTTGGGACGTTTGAGGGAAAATCTACAGGAAGTTTGATTTCTTTTAAACGGCATGAAAGAGACAGACCGATGTTTGGCCGCCTCAAAGGATTCGTTTCACTGAATAAGTCTGTGATTATTTAAACAGACGTAAAGACGGAGGAAATTACAAACTGTGTAAAAAAACACACTTCCTGAATCACACGACAAAGACTCACAAAAATACAAAACAATTTGGCCAAATATCATTTTGTTTGTTGCCCCGACACTTTTAAACTACACATTCATGTGTGAAAAAATGTACAGATATAAAAGCATCACTTACTATTTTTCCCTTTTGAGCTTTAAGATCTTCTAATTTTTCATCTGGAAAAGAGTTAAAGAAATTTATCATCATCAGCAGTGAAATTGTCATTTTGAAGTAACGTTGATGATCAAGATGACTTACTATTCTTTTCAGTTCTGCGTGTAAAACAATATACGAGTAGTTTTCGAAGAAGCCAAACTCTGAAAACACAAGAGACAAAATAACAGTTGATGGATCATGTTCATAATAAGTATGAAAACACTCAATATGATTGTTTTATATACTCACAAAAAAGGAAATACTATGAAAGGCAGCGAGAGGACGAGTCGTCCCATCAACAGTTCAGGGAGGTACCAGAAATACACCACCATGCAGGTGATCAGGTAGAGGAGAGCAGAGTAGAGCAGCAGCCGACCGCCCCATAACTTCAGCTGCCTCTGATACTTTTCACCGTACTCCTCAAGAACCTGGATTTCCTGTGAGGAAAATAAAAATCCAGGTCGTAACGTGAAATTTAGTTGGTTTTTTTTGTTGTATTTTCACGCTGGACTTTGTTAGTTCACCTTCTTAAACGATTGCATCTTTGGAAACACTCAGAGGAACCCAAAACTGCAGATTTGGTTCTCTAACGTTGGGACGTAGCCACCCAAAAACGTGGATCGTGGTTGTGGCGTTTTTCAAAGAAACAAGCAGAGGATCCATGAAGAAGGAGGCGGAGCCAAACTCATCATAATCTACTAAAATGTGGTCTGGAGAGCTTCAGAAAAGGAGTCCAAGTCCGAAGTCCCGCCAACGTTTCACGTGGCGGCGCCGCTACCAGTCGCTCTAATGCCACTAACTTAACTAAGCATCTAATAACACACCAAAGACCCAACGTGGAGTTTAGAAAGACGTCGGAGTCCAAAAAAGCCCGACAACAGCCGTCTCGCTCTGTCGCACAACCGCGGTTATTAGAAACATTTCAAAGACATGAAAAACTGACCGGAGACAGCGAGGGGGCGGCGAAGGAAATCACGGCGAAAAAATAGCGGCGTTTATTATGCCGGACGACCGGCCGCTTTCCACCGCCGACGAGTGATTGAGCACCCGGAGCGGCGACAGCGTCCCGGACTGTTATCAAACGGAGACGTTTACCAGAGATGCACAAACAGGTCAGAGAAACAGGTGGACGACGTCGTGAGTTTATACTCTCGGATTAAATCCTCGGCCCGTCGTCGTTTTCAAAAACAAATCGGGACCAACGAGGAGCTGAAGTGCTTCAAATTCAAGTTTATTATCAAGCGATCAGACTTTTCTATCATCCCACATTACAATGGAAATATCAGAGATATATGGAGACTTTTGTAGTACTTATTCAATCAGCACTGGACGATAATATATGATCTTAGATGCATCATTGCACTGGTATTGGATTGGAAATAGCAAACGAATCGCACTGTCTCCACTCTAATCTTTGTCTCAATACTGTACAGAGGCCTAATGTTTTTATTTAGATGTACAAAGACATATTTCATCTGTGTATTACTGCGAGTGCATCACTTCAGAATAAAGTTACGACTTGATCGAAGCATGATTAATCAGTCCAGTCCCCACGTTACGAGCTTTGGGCCTGAACTCGTGCCATCCAGCCGTTGCACAATCGAGAAACTTGCCGTTGATCTTGAGGCTTTTAAAAAGGAAATGCGACACCACAGCTTCAGAGTGCTGACGGCTCCACTCAGCTAAATATAGCAGCTGAACAGACCAGGACCCACTCCTGGTCACTATGGACCACTGGAACATGTGTGGATGTCACTCTTGGACAAACGCATCTCGCGTTCAGCTTTATAGTTCGTCTTTGGACGCAAGTTTGTTCTATTTGCATGTTGTGCTGCAATAAGAACAACATTTTTTTCCTTCTAGAAGTTTCGTGCAAGAATAAAACGAGTCGCCGTGCAACTTCAATGCCACCCAACATCTTCCCGGCGTGAAGGAGCCGAGCGGCCCCCCGACCAAGGACAGCAGCTCAAAATAGCCCGACAGCAGCTTAACTGCAGGAGAGCAGTAAAGCCGTTTCACTCAGCAATTTGTACATTTACCAACACATATGTCTGCTCCTGATGAAAGGACACAGGCTCGCACAACACGTCTTCAAGGGTATTTTTACTGCAGTAAATAGGCTGAGGTGGTAAAGGACATCATGTACATTTACTTCACTTATATGTGTGACTCTATAGGAAGCTGTGCTGTAAACAACATTCGTAAACATTATTTCTGGCCGAGTGTTTAAAGAAACAGGAAAAGCTGCATGTTTAAAAAGCAACTTGTAATCAACAGAAGAAACAAAAGACCGAGAGAATAAGATTGTAAACTTTCCAGCTTTCTTTTTTTACATAAAAACTAAGCAAATGTGTCTTTGGTGAGTGGACAGTGTGATCTCATGGACTCAGCCAGCATTTCTGATCATGATCTCACGCGTTATCTCTTCACATTTCCTTTCAGTCTGCAAGTTTTTAAATCCACGAGACGGCCAACCTCTGACATTAGCAAACACAGAGAAACTGCACCGGTCTGCATCACACAGTGAAACAGTCCCGCAGGGCAGATTAGGAGCTACTTATTACCAAACATTCAGAGCATGAAGCATTTGTTGTGCTTCGGTCGTTATCTGGTATAAAA
This sequence comes from Malacoctenus triangulatus, assembly GCA_032274725.1. Lineage (NCBI taxonomy): Eukaryota > Metazoa > Chordata > Actinopteri > Blenniiformes > Labrisomidae > Malacoctenus > Malacoctenus triangulatus. The sequence continues at coordinate 11,031,739 of JAUESE010000027.1, forward strand.
CGTCACATCTCAGGCAAGTGGAGAAATGAATAACTCCAGATAGCAGCAAAGACAATAATCCGACATAAATCAGCAGCTTATATAAACATTAGACTTAGTAAAGGTGCATGTTTAACTCTCTGTAGTACAACCATACCTTATCGATCCCTTCCAAAACCTCCACAGTGGACGGCTTGGCCTGGAAAAGAAAGATTTGGAGTCACAAAATGAAAACATAGAACCAAAACACTGTGCTGGTAACTTCTTCAAAATGTCAGAACACTGCGAGTTGTTTCTTCCTTATTTTGCACACGAGTCAAAGAGTTTGGTTTACATGTTAAACTGAGAGACAGTGAGAGGTATAAATATGTGTAAATAAAGAGTGAGATGAGTCCAGTTTAGGTCTCTAACTGAATAACATTCAGACAACTTTTATTGACAGTTTTTAGACATTACAAGGAAACAAACAACAGTAAAGTTGGGATTACACACCCTCCACCGTGACACCACAGCTCCCATGATGATCTGGTCTTACTGGGACCTTCCTCTGATTTCCTCCACCTGTTAACAGCAATGACACGCTGTGATTACACACCGTTTATATGCACAGAAATATCCCCACCGCACCGAACGGGATGACACAGTTCAGCCTCGACTCCGTTTAATGTGCTGTAAAGTCATTCGGGGTGAAAGTATTTGTCACTCTTCCAAGGTATAAAATCAGGTTCTTCCAGGTGTTTGACATAATGATCGACTAGCCTCCAGTTTGGTTGCAATAAAAGTTACAGGCTGTTAGATAAGACTGAAACATAAACTCCTCCAGCAACCAGCAGCGACATATTTTGGATAAAAGTGCCCCGAAGGTTTCCGATCCTCGTCTCTCGAGCGTGAAACACGTTTAACGGCCGTCTGCAAAACTTTTATCGCGCCGAGATAAGAAGCTGCACTTGCTAACGCAAACTAGCAAAAGCGAGCAACTTCTCGTTGTGTGTTCAGACACGGTAGGAAGTGATGGTGGTGTAACGGGACCGGCAGACCGTCCCGTCGATCCTCCCCGAGGCTACAAAAAAACTCCTCAAATAACTTCAAAACGTCTCTGACATTCCTCGGAGCTCATTAGCATCGCCGGGACGCGGGCTAACTTTACGTAGCCGCTAGCTAAGCGCGGCTAGCAGCAGCCCGCGGTTCACCTCGGTGACACGCCGCAGTTAGCGGCCGAGACCAAGTGGAGTCCGGACCGCGTCCGAGCGAGCCGGGAGCCGGACGCGAGAGTCCCCGGGGCGGCTCCCGGGGACGGGCGTGGGTGTTTACCTTGGCAGGGGGCGACGTGTCCGGTCGGAGCAGCCCGCGGCTGGACGGCGGTCCTCCGGGGCTTTACGCGGAGAGCGCGAGTCAAGATGGGGGAGTGTCCGCGGAGAGGAGCAGGAGCGGTGCTGGGCCTTCACAGGGGGGCTGCTGGGTGCTGGGACCCCCACCCCCCCTAAAAAAAAGTCAAAGTGATGGCTTAAAACTTAACTTACAGACTGACTCATTAACTGAGTGATGGATACTTCATATATTACTGACTGGCAACTCTCACTGTTTAACCTGACTTGCAGTGAAGCTGTTGTAAGCAGGCTGTCTCTATCTAACAGGGCGTTGTGAGCTGTCAACATTTACAGCCTGGTGATAGCAGGACCAGCAGGTCTTGTTGTCAAACGTGTGTGAACTTGTGAGCCAAACAACAACACAGGCACTCCTACAGAAACACTCCCACTCAAGTAATCTCACTACACTTTCTTGCATTTGTAGTTACACTGCTGTACTCTGCAAATTTACCTGCAAGTTAAAGCAAAACTGTTCATAAAACTTTACTGGTAAATAAAAGGACAAATACTTGTCAATCACTCTTCCCATTGTGGAATACACTGAAATGTTTATGTGCCAAACAAATGTAATGAGACTCTGTTCTATCATGCAGGCACCAGAAGGGCTGCTCAGTGCAGTCACGTTAACATTTCACACCAAGTAACGCTGGACACACGGTGCATGTATCAGGTTTATCACGTTTACATGAAAAGTCTCTCAGTAACTCCACCAAACGCAGGGGGAAAAAAAAAAACGGCAGCAGTTAAAGTTTCCCATGGTGGTGTTTTAATTTGCAGGTGGAACACATAAAATCAAATAGTGAGATTCATTAGCAAAAGCAGCACCAGCCTGAGGGTGCTCATAAAAAATAGATCACAAAATGCCCATTGTTCGCAGGAAACATAAGTTCATTTGGAACCCAAAATACAAACGCAAACATTTTACAATCGAGTGTGATAACATTTGTTATTATCAATGAAACAGCATGCCTTTGCTGTATAATTCTCAAAAAACACGTTTGGACATCAATTTCTAGTTGATCCACAGCAGGTGAAGAAAACCAATTAAAGGACAATGCTTCATCTACAGGTAAGGATGCTTTATTTTTACTACTTTTCATCATTTAGCTTTTTAATGAACAGCTCTGGTAGAAACACTTGTAAACGAGCATGTTGGACCACCAGACATGATTCGCAGCTTGTTTTGCAAAGAAATACACCAAAGTTGAAAGATATACCGAAAGCTTCCAACAATCCACAACTGCATGTAATTATACTGAGCAACAACTGCAGCAAGTCGAATGTATAGATTTTTGCAGATACAAACTTTTATCCCATTAAACCTTCAACATGTCTCAAAATGGGACAAAATTAAGATTATATTGAGAAAATGAAAAAGGACAAATGGTGACCACAAAAAAATTAATCCCATAACCAGACAATTAAGACACAAAGACAATGCAAACATTGGACAACCAATTCATAAACTTTCTTTGGGAAATGGTTTTATTTTACACAAAAATACAAGAAGCCTGGCAGGTTTGTTTCCACGTGACAGGAGATGTGATTCTCTCTTGTTCAGGCCATAATGGCAAGAGTTTGGTCATATTTCTTTCTTCCAATGAATCAATCCATGCTGCCAAACTTCATGCTGTTTAATCAAACTTATAGATCACCAAATGCTGGAACAGGTCAACCGTCCACGACAGAGCGAGACATCAATATTCACATGTATGGGTAATGTACAGTCACCAGTTGAGTACAGTTTGAACCTCTAATCCAGTGTTTGACCTCCAGTGAAGCTTCAGTGAAACATTGAGCACGGCCAAAAAGCCAAAGAGAGTTTATACCACATCCCCAAAGTAATTCAAGTTAAACTTCTCAGTAGAAATGGAGAGAATCTCACTTTAGGAGAAAGAAAATGTTCAAATTGTCTGATGACTGGGCCAATTCAGTGAATAATAGCTTTTTTTTAAAACAGGTAAGTAGGCTATGAATAGTTCTAAGAACTTATATTACACGGAAATCACAAGGGGGCATTGAAACCCCTCTCTTAGAAAACTTAATGAAATTGGACTTTTGTATCTCCAACACATCCATAAATCCCCCCTTCTTCCGCCTCACAATGGTTTGGTCCATGTCGCCGCCCACTTACCTGGACTCCCATCAGCCACCAGCAGGGTCCGCCTGGATTAACTGAAGTCCGTCAGAAGCGAGCGGCCTCCTGTAAGTCCCGATTTAACGACGATTCACCTCACACGACCAACACTTTTCTTGGCGTTTCAAAGGAAACACAACAACAACGCGTGTAAAAACAAGTTCCCGTTCACTTCCTTGTACGGCCTCCTGACTTGGTGCTACGTCATTGTAGTGTTGCGCAGAAACCCGGAAGTGACATTCCCGCGCAAAATGTCTTGTTCTACGGTTAAAACTTAATATTTGCAGAGGCGGTATGACGATAAATGGACGAATGGTTTCATATCAGCGCAACATTCGTGTGTTTTTATTCAAACTACCAAAAATAACGTTTTTCTCGAAAAAAAAGGTTTTTTTTTAGGTATAATGAGACATTTCAAGAATAACAAACACGTTTTTGTTTATTTTACAGTCCAAAAACTAATTGTTTGAAATAGCAAAAAATATCATTATTATTTTAGGATGCTGTGTTGTATCAAAGCGTACCAAGAAAGCTATAGTCACTCTGAGATGAGTAAGGTTACCATATTTAACATGTTTGAGTTGTAGCACAACAAACTGGTTTCTTTAGCTGTTTTACTGTGTAGAATCAGCAGGAACTGGTCACAGAATGAGTGAGTATTTGAGTGAGGAGCGTGTTGGTGGTGGAGGTGAAGGGTCGGTCTGAGGTTCAGACTGGCTGACCTTCCAGGAGGTGTTTATGCAGAGTTACACTGCGTCCTGTTAGTCTGTGGAGGCCCCGTCGTGTTCAGTCTGCACAGCGATGCCCTGAACGTTGGTTTATCTCAGTCTGTACACACACATCTTCTCCAAAAATTAGCTTGTGTTATTTCTGGGATTTATCCATCGTTTAAAAAATCAAACTAGAAATCAGCACCAAAATCTTTGGTACATCAGGTTTTGCCCTGCAGGAAGTATCAACGGCTGTATTCAGATTTTGCACCTTCACGTGTGTAATGTCAGTTTGCTGGCAGATTGGGGGAAAGTCACTGATCTCCCTTTTCATAAACAGCTGCGAATGTGACAACAATCCTGAATGTGTTGCTTGGTCCAATTATGTCTGAATGCTGCCTCAGTGTCAGTCTCACTCATCCATAAAGGTCTGACGGTCACTTTATGTCACGTTCCAATGAGGCCGTTTCAATCATGTTGAGCAGTTTGGATCAACGCGAAACCATTTTTGAATCCTGTTTCTGACTGGACTGGATGCCTGCATCCTCTCTGACCACCCGCCCAAAGAAAGACCACTTATCTCATCTACAGCAGGACCTTTTAGCGTGCTGTAAACATGTTTCCTTCCATCATTTGTCATTAATTATCTTGACTAATCGTTTCATGTCGTCACTTTAATGCTGTCTTTGATGTTTATGTGCAAGTTCAGTTTTTTTAACGTTCCTTGGCTGTTTATTTTTAGAGGTGATGGTTTTACACTCCCACTTTTTTATGTTTGATGTCCCCACAAGACAAGAAATGGTCGGATTTTATTTCAGTTCTAGTTTTGTTGTTTAATTAATAATTTAAAAATTGAAGAGCTTCACTTTCGTGTGTTCTGTTGAGCCAAATTGTGAAATAAGGAAATCTGACAGACTCAAACTAAGAAAACCTCTGAAAATAATCTCTTCTAATGAAGATTTTTCCATAAACTATTAAAAAAATATAGTGACTGATAGCTAATGGCAATAAAAAACATAATAATATACGATAGGATAACAGGATATTCCTGCTTACTCACAAATAAAACCATTTGTAACCAAATACAATCACATGATAGACAAATTAAAATATTATCATTTCTATTTCATGTCATTTTAATCCTTTGTCACTAGTTTTGCACCATTTTCTCTCTTCATTAAATCGGATTGTACTGAATGAGTTTTACTCTGTGGAGAAAATGTGATGTGGTGTCAAACACTCATAATACTCAGCTGACGTTAAAGGGTTAAAACCTGTGCTGAGGTCCCTCTGTGTGATGCTAATTGGTTCACAGTGAACCTGGTGGGACTCGGGACCTAAAGCCCACAAGTCCCCCAATAGATGGAAGTCCTGCGAGTTATGCAAATAGCACCAGTGATGATGGACCAAGTCCAGGTGTAGTTCTGATTGTGAAGAACAATTTCATACAGAAATCTATTGAAGGAGTGTTTTAGTTGACAGTTTACTCTTCAAAATAATCCTCAACTTTCAAAAAAATATAATTTCACAGATTTATTCTGGTGTTCCCACATATTTCCACTGATATTTTGGAAAAACTCCAATATCAATTTTTTCTGTGAACTGTCAACTACAAAAATAATATTTTTAATTTTTTTTTCCAGTTGTATTTTTTTTCCCTTTTTAAGTAACTGTACTTTAAATTGAACTCGTGTGTCCAAACAAAACTACACGGAATGAACCGCTCCAATCCATTGTACCACCTTAACTACACGCAGGGCTGTGAAAGAATTACTCTTAAACCAATAAACGCAATTTTGAGAATAATTGAGAACACGTTTCGATACATATGCATGAAAAAGGATTTTCCAAACGACCGAGTCTGGCGCTCCTGTAATTGATTGAGGGGATGACCCGCTATATTAAATGTTATTTGAGAACCATCAAAACGCGCAAAATTGCAAATTGCCCAGCTTGTATCTGAATTAATACCTCATTCATCATCATTATGAGTTGATAAGTTAATTTAACCATTTCATTCTGTCTTAATGAGCTATAGTTGAATTAATGCCATGTAATATATGAAAGTAACATTTGAACAGAGGCAATGATATGAGACAAACGGAGCAGAGACCACTTTAGAAGCATAATGGTGGCATAAATCTCATCAGGCTGCAGCGCGCGTCCTGCTGCAGGCCGCTCCCGGTGAAACGTGTACGTTAAACAGCAAAACGTTTCACCTGGGGGGGGGGGGGGGGGGGGGGG
>JAUESE010000027.1:11258644-11269175 GCA_032274725.1 Malacoctenus triangulatus
ATTCCTTCAATAATAAATAGATCCGCTTGGTTTCGGCCAAAGGGAGCAAATGGCGAAACAGAAACGCCGCTTCAGATCGTTGCGAAAGTATGAAACAATCACCAGAACTCGACAACATCTCTGGTGATAAACGGACGTCTTTGTGTCGTATTTAAACCAGCAGAAACCAAAACGTGTTGAGGATGTTTAGAGTTTTACGGGAGCAAACTAATCACAAATCACCTCTGGTTCAGTGCTTGTGGGCCAATTCGTGAAACCTGAGGGACAAAACGTATAACTGGAGAAAATCCACTTTGGTGAAAGTCCGTTCCTGCAAAAGCATGAATTTTACAGCACTGACAGTAATTAGAAATGACCGCTTGTATCACTGCATCCCTGCCAGGCTTCGGTACGTCTGAGACCCAAGATAAATAAATAAAACAGTGCTGGTGTACAATAAAAAAAAAGCTGAAAATCTTCCCTAAAAGGCCACACATGAATCATAAAACATGGAAATTGCTGGAGGGCCGTTATTTCCTCTGTTCCTTAATTGTTCGACAATAATAACAAGACGGAAGCTTTTCAGGCGGTTACATAAACCTGGATTTCAGCACTGCTGTCGTCCTCGAAACAACTCCACAGCGACGAGGCTGAACTGCTGAGAGTCTGCAGGTTCCAGCCCCGAAACAGACCACCGACCAATGTCCAGTTTAACCAGGCGATGGAGCAAAATCAGTGTTGAGAAAATGATCAAACAAAACTCTTAAGTTTTGAAGGAGTTCCTCCTCGGCTGGTGTGACCGAACCACCTGAAAACGTCCTGAACTGGCAACAAATCCACTTCCGGGTTGCCAGCTTTCTTCTGTTCTCGTACTCAAACTTCAGTCCTTCGATATTCCTTTTCCAAACGTTTACCAGATCTCCTCGCTTTATTTTGAATCCCTCAACTTCCGCTTCTGAGCTTTGTGCTCCTGAACCACCTCCAGGCCTGAAATGTTTATGTTCGATAACGTTTCCACATAAAACTGCAGCGTTTTAAGACTAAAATATTCAAATTGTACTGAAATTAAGAAACTCGTTTGAACAGTATCAGTTTCATCGTCAAATCCAACGTTTCTTTGCAAATCTTTCCAGACTTCCTGTCATATTTCACTCTGAATCATCCAAAGCATCGACAGATCGCCTACAATAAACCATGAGAGGAGCCACATTCAGGAGGGATGCTGAAGAACAACACATGTGAAGGTATTTCACTAAACAGACTCTGCAGAAACCCAATCATGTCCCCCAGTTGGTGGCGCGAGAATAAAAGGTAGCAGTTGTATTGCTGGATATCCTCAATGTTCATAAAAATCTGCATAATGAGACAAAAATCAACAAACAATCTGCAAATGTGGCAGAAATGTGTCGTTTATCCAGCATATTGTTTTTTAACAATAGTCCATAAGGTCCTTACTTTATCATTGGCAATAAACTGTGATAACAATCTAATCCACGCCTCCTTTTTTGCTTCCCCAGATAGAGATGAATTGTCTTATCGGAGCCGGATACTCAGCAGCGTCCCAGTGCTGCTCAGATAAGATGGAATCTGTGGTAAAAGGAGCCGTTTATGAATGTTGCTGTCTGTCTGAATGTGGTCGCTCCAGACTCAGGGAGACTTTATTCGGCCCGGGAGGATTTACGTTTGCATTGTGCACGAGCAGGATGGCAGAGCGACGCCGTTCAGACACATGACGGAGCGAGCAATAACGATTTGGGAGACGAAACCACATTAGGCTCAAACATGGAGGATCTCCACGCCGAGCAGGCGGCAGGGCGTCAATTGGCACCGCGAGACCTCGTGTTCCTCACGCAAATTGCATCCTCGCAGCGCCGGTGATGAAATTACCTTCTCATCGTCTTCGGTGAAGAGTTCTCCACTTGAGGTCTTGTTGATGGCCTGAGCCACGCCGATGATCTCGCCGTCGCTGTTGCGGATGGGCATGCACAGTAGCGACTTGGTCTTGTAGCCCGTCAGCTTGTCGATTTCGTCGCTGAAGCGCCGATCCTGCAACCCACCGGGAAGAAAAGACGGCGCGTAAGCAGCCGGGAAAAAATACAGCCAGCACGCTTGTTTTCAGATGACGGGGCACGAAAACGGGTCACTCATCAGAGCCCCAAAAACACACAGATAGAAAAACTATGTGAGGTAAAAGTTTGCAGTAAACCTGAGTAGTATTTCCCTCTCGGTTTGGACAGTATCACTTTTTCTTTCTGGTGTAAATATTTGGCTAATAAAAGGAAAACTCAAAGTCAGAGAGACGTGAGCACAAATCATCACCTGAACTGTAATTGAAAGTATTGCTGTAAGAAAGTACTGGTGTAAAAGTAAAGAGTAGTTTTCTAGAAAACTACTGACACTCGAGTTACTTCCTGGCTGCGTTTGTTTGCGTCCTCAGCACAGACATTTAATCCAATGTCTCTTTATGGAACATCACCTTTAAACACAAATAGACAACGTGGTGAAAATGATAATGCAGCATTTTTTCAACAACATCAGATATAAAACAAGTAAAAAAACTACAATTTAAGATTCTAAGTAGCTGAATTATTGTGGAAACTACTCTTCAGTAAATAGTGATTTTAGGGAAATGAAGCAGATAAAATGTTGTGAATTGGTTCCAAATATGAGTTCAATTAAAAATCAATATATCAAGGACAACATAATACTTCTTGGTTGGAATCATGTGAGTATTTGTACTTCGTTACTTCCCCCCTGTTGTAGTGTTTCACTGCTTTGCACTTGTTTCCCAGGTTGACTGATGATGGAGTGACTGTGGCAGATAAAACGAGGAGAAAATGACCTGCCTGCCTCTCTCAATCTACCTCTGATTGATGCACGCGCACACACGCACACGCACGGATGGGAGCAGGCACCTGATAGGCGTCGGGGATGTTCACGGTCTCTCCGTGCTCCGCCACGTATCCGATGATGCCCTTGCCCCACGGCACCTGAACTTCATCCGAATTCATGGAGGGCAGGACGGTGGTGCCGGCGTGCACGTCGAAGAACTTGGAGACCAGGGTCTTCTTGTTGCCGGTGCCCTCCACCAGGAACAGCGAGCACCGGTCCGCGTCCACCATGATGCACACGAACACCAGGATCTTGTAGCTGAGGCTGGTGAGGTCCAGGTCGTTGGAGATGTCCTTGACGAGCTCCAGGAAGAACTCCCGCTCGTTGTGCTCCTTGAGGTAGTACTTGAAGTCCACGGCGGTGGACGGGTACTGCGGGATGTTGACCCGGGACTCCAGCAGCGCGCTCAGGATGTGCGCGGTGGTCGGCGGCAGGGAGCTGGCTTTCCTCAGCAGCGCTCTCCTCCGCATGCTGCTCAGCGGCTCCTGGGCCCGCGAGTTCACGTGCTCGTCGTAGGTCCGGTTGACGTTGATGGCCTTGGAGCGGGCGAAAGTTTTGCGGAGCTCCTTCTGAGACGCCCTGCGCTGCAGCCCGTCGCATTTGCTGGCCCAGCTGTCCTTGCACGCGTGGCTCTTCTCCTCCCGCGGCTCGGCGGGAGCCGCGGGGGCCGCCGGGCTCTTGGTCGCCCGGTGGTTCTTGAGCCATTTCTCCACCATGCTATAATTCCCCTTTCGGTTCAGGTAGTCCTCGAACAGGTCGGGGTGCGAGTCCAGGAAACTTTCCACGTCGGAGAACACCACGTTCGCCACGGCCATGGCTGCTCTTCAGATGGTCCTCAGTGAACCACGTCCGTGAAGCCGCGCGGGGAACGATCATCTATGAGGCTTGGCTGCGGCTCGGAGCGGAGAATCGGGTCGGTGCCACAACTTCCAGGGCGCATCACGCCGGGGACAGCCGCGGAGCTCCGGACACACGTCCAGCTTCCAGCGTGCGCGGAGCGCTGTGGAGAGTCCCTTTGCGCACCGGCATCTTCCCGCACAGCATCTCCCCGCCGCTCAGTTAACGGAAAGTCATCCGGGAGAAGAAAAAAAAAAACGGATCCGAGGAAGATGAAGAAAAAACCCCAGAGGAAAGCAAACTGCGGCTCGTGTCGGAGGAGCCCTCTGCCACGGAGCCTCGGAGCCGCGGGAGCGCCTCCGTCGCACGGCTGGGCTCGGCTGCGACTGGCGCCGGCTGTGGTTGGCTCGGTCCCGCTGATGCTCGCGTCGTCACACAGTCAGGAGCTCACGGATGCTTCTGCGCTCGAGCCTGCAGGCTGTTTGAACCGCTTGCCCTCCTGAGTGTGATGAGGATGATGAAGAGGAAGGTGGTGCTGCCGCTGAGCGCGACTGTGACGCGGAGAGCTGGGCTGTTTTACCACATGGAGGCTTTTTATTCCAACGCGCAACAACATACAATCGTTGGTGCCTTTGGAGTAAATAAGACATTGAGATGTTTAAATGCTTCTCAAACGCAAAACTGCACCAATTTAAAATCTTAACTGGTTTATACACGCAGAGGAAGAAGGTATTTTTTGTAAATAAAAGTTGAAACTCACTTATTTCACAGAGTAAACTCAGATAAGTTGCAGTCAGTGTTATTTAGATAAACAACAGCTGTACAGTCAGAAATTCCCTCACGCTATTTATTATTTTTATCGCCAGCGTGTGCAGTGGTGTCCTTTGGCCGCCAGGTGGCGACATGATCCACCTTTTGAGTTGAGCACGTGGGTCACGAGACCGGGCCGGACCGCGCCGGGGACGGTCCCAGCGCCGCGGCACCCCTGGTACTCCTCATCCACCGAGAGTAACGAGGCTCTGGCGGGACTCGTCAACACGCAAAAACAAAACAAACCGGAAGGACCTGAACAGTGTCACGAGGAGACGAAAGGACCTGTTTACTAAACACCTGCAACACTGAACACAGACCACAGCAGGACACTTTCACCACTGTGTGTGAAGGGAACAACTACCCTCAACTTTGACTATTCAAATTTTATGCAACATATAATAAAATGACACTCAATCATCCAACAATTGTGGCACGACTGTGGTAACTTACATACACGCAGACTCTGAAAAGTACATTTTACCTTTAACTTTATTAATCACTCTTGTTTTTGGCAACATGAAGTCAAACAACTTCTTCAAGTTTAGAGTCGGTTTCATTTAACTTGCAAATTTATTCATTCAACAGACAAAAACAACTGAGGCATCATCGAAGCGGAAAAGGCAGGTTCATTCTTGGAACTGAAGGTTATTAAGACATCTTGATTATAAACCAAGAAACTATTCATAAAAAAAACAACAAGAATGAGAAACAAACACAGCTTCAGTCCCCATGTCCTGAATACACAGTATACCAGACTAATAAGTTATGTTATAAACGTCATAAAACCAGAAGATATCAGTTACTCCACTTCAAAAGGGGGGTGATGATACCGACATGGAGGTGCAGCTGTGACAAAGATGACAACTGGTCTTGCCAACGCCACTCCGATTGGTTCCTGCTCGGTCTCATTTTTTTCAAAAAACAAAAAAAATAAGTCCATGTCTCTCAACGATTTGTCATCAAAACGTCGCCAAAAGGTCAAGAGCTTTCTTTTTACTCTTTTATGAAGTGGCAGACTTGAGGTACGCTACGAGGTCGGTGCGCTCGTTCTTCTTCTTGATGCCAGCGAAGATCATCTTTGTTCCTGGAATGTATTTCTTGGGGTTCTCTAAGTAAACCATCAGGGTGTCCTCCTCCCAGGTGATCCCTGCGGACGCAACAGGAAGACGGTGAGCAACGGCCGTGAAGGTCGCGACCTGGACCTTGAGCGAGCGCGTGTGTGTGAGTGTGTGTGTGTCCTCCTGCGACCACTTACCTTTGCTTTTGTTGGCATCAGTGTAGTTGTAGCCCTCTGCCTGGCCCGTTTTGCGTCCAAAGATTCCCCACAGGTTGGGTCCCACCTTGTGCTTGCCACCGTTCTCCACCGTATGACACTGGGCGCACTTCTGGACGAATGCCTTCTTGCCCTTGTTAATGTCTCCAGGCATGGTTTCTGTAACAGAGGGAGCAACGTGGTTATAACATCGCGTTCAAGACGCCTGGATAGAACAAAACTCTTTCCACTCCTTTGGTGACTGCGTTTTGAGTCATCGTGATGTTATGCCCTCCTGTGGCCACACGAGGGCGTCACTTCCTCGTTGCACAACCACCGACTGTAGCAGTGTTACAAAACTTTTACCGGCTCGACCAAACAATGAGGCAACAAACCCTTTAAATATCAGAAGGAAATCACTCGTAACTAAACGTTTATGTCGTTTTCGTACACGGAGGTCAATCAAAGACGATATATCAGTGTAATTAATCGAGATCTCAAACTTAGATCAAAGATTAAAAAACCTGAAATACCAGCATGGATCGGTAGGAGACGTTAAAGTTTAGAGAGTTTGGAGAGTAAAGTTAGTCGTTAAAGTGTGTTTCGGTTCGTAGGATGACCGGATTCAACGGTTTTTCCCTCGGTCGGAAACACCGGCTCGGGACCACGTTGCAGTGGAGCGAAACCGAGACGGACTCGAGTTTCCTCCAGCGGGACGTTGCGCGAGCTGCCGCGGCGGGAGGCTGTGTGTGTTCGGGGCGAACCCGGGCCGCCGTCGTACCTTCGGTTGGTAGTGACCCAGTCGGCTCAGAGGGACCTCGGGGCTCCGCGCTGCTTTCGGCCTTTCCACCGGCTCGGAGAAGTAACGTTTCACAAACGTGCTCGGTTTCCCTGAAATTACTCTCCTTCGAAACGTCACCAGTCAGCTGACCCGTTTGACGTCACCGGGTGACCGTTAGCATGCGCCGGGAGGCGGTGTCGGCGCCGCTTGCGCAACAGGGAAGTTTCAGAAACTTTCAGATTTAATTCATTTTAACGGAAAAAAAACACTTTGGTTGAGTTTTTTTTGCTCTCTTTCTCGTTCTCAAGTAGTTATTTTCTGTTGTATTGTCAAAGGTTCTGCTTAAAGTACTGTTGTTTTGCCAGAATATGAGAGGAAAAGTGTCAGTACCCGGTGTGACCTTCAGGTCCCCTGTAGAGGAGGAGGAGGGTTGTAGGCTTCAACCCCGCCTGTTATTATGTCATTTACTTATGTCAGTGTACATTGAACTTTATAACCTTCCTTCCATTATCAACAAGTTAAGTGATTAGAGCTGCTCTAAAGAAACATGTGATTTATTGACTGACTGTTCTTCATTTCTAGGAATTTTGACAGAGGAGGAAAAAGTCTGTGTCAACAAAGTTCTGAAGCTTCAGACTATTTTATTTTGTTAATCCTTCCTACTTAAATGGCACAAAATGTAACCATGAACCAAGAAGATAACAAGGTGGATTGAGTGCAGTAGTTGGAACCTTATCAGTGTTTTATTTTCTGCGGTGTCAGACACAAACATTCGTCCTTTCATTGATCTTCCTGGCTTCCCTTACGTCTCACGCTTGCAGGGCTGTTGAAGGTCGTCTCAGCTCACATTTGGGGGGACGGCAGGTTACACCCTGGTCAGGTTGCCAGTCCATATATGCCAAAACTCGTACGTTTAATGGCTGTGGGAGTAAGTCAGATTACCAGGAAGGCTGCACACAACCTCAGAGAGAAAGGTCACTCACACAGGACCACTGACCAAACAAGACACTGAGCCGCCCCAAAACACAACACAGTGAGAAACACAAGTGCTTTTAATCATTTGGAATGACATTTGTTTTCAGATTTAAACAATTGCTTTCACGCCAACATTTCTAGATACATTTGTAGACACAGTAGCTTGAATAAACCGTTAACAAAGGGAAGCGAAGTGCGTGCCTTTTCTAACAGCTGGGGCACAGTGAAGTAAAAGGTATTACCAGCTCATAATTCACAGTTAATGGGCTACCTTTGTCTTCCCACACACTCTCACTGACTCCGGCCCACACAGGATTCCCCTCATCCCTTCGCTGTCCTACAATAGAAAGCGTTACCGTGAAACAATTCACCGATGACAAGAGGTATTCTCACCTCGACAGACAGCGAGACAGAGGAAAGCTTAAATTGGGGCGTGTCAGAGTTCAGGCTCGGTATGCTTGTCATGGAATCTGTTATATTTAAAACTGAGGGTGGGATGGGGATGATTTACGGTGGTCTTTACCTGGAGTGGGACCCTGTGATCCCACAGCATGTTTGGGCAGATGACTGAGCTGGTGTTTTGGCTTGTTCACCTGGGAAGTTGGCAGGTCTCTCGTAATGTTCATGACAGAGTGTGTGTTTAAAGCTATTGAAAAGAAAGACTAAAACAACAAAGAAAATCCAAAACAAATATAAGACAAAATGTGTGAGACATAATCCTCAAATAATCACAGTGGCAATAACAACTCATGGCATTGTATGAAACAACCAAAATGAGTTATGAGACAATAAATGAGACAACAAAGTCAACAACTGAACACACAAGATAAACAACATTTATGTGACACGTTGCAGAATATCTTCAAGTTTCAGGCCGAGTTGCTGAGACAAACAGGGACGTTTCCCAGCCTGATTGTGCCGGTGGGTTGATTGTTTCATCATCCGTCCTGGACCGTGTGAGAGAATCCCCTGAGTGAACCAGTCTCCAAGACACAGGCTGTGGAGCAGCACACACTAATGAGCGCCCAACATAACGCGGCAGGTCGCTGAGGTCACCACGGACTCTGGCACCCAAAACAGTCGCTGAGTTCCTTCCTTTACAGCCGGAGGCGTTCAAACGCTCACAACTGACGACATGCAAAGTGTGGTTATCACGTTACTGAGGTGTAAAACCTTTCAGAAATCAGTGTTTAAAACATTATCAGAGCTGGTCTCAAAAATTCAGTGTTTAGAGTTGTCCTGTAATGTAAGAACAACTTCTACTGATTTAATGATTTGTTAATTGTTCAGAAAAATAGTATATAATCTGATTGTTGTTGTTTTTATCAACTAAATAGTTTGTGGTATTTGTACAGGAAACATAATTTCATGGCTTGTTCTCCCAGTTTTCTGTTTTGCTTATAAAGGACGAGGATACTCAAAGCTTTAACATACCCTGATAGAAAAATAGGAAGTTATGAGGTGAATGATTGCCAGAGGAACAGGTACCAACAAAGGACACTACGACTCTCTAACAGAGAAATGCTTCTGATGTTTATGTTTGTTTTTTTTTCAAAGTGTTTGTTTGATTTGAAGTACAAACAAAACATTTAGTTCAAATGACTTGTTCTGACATTTTGAAGAAAGATATCAAAACAAAACAAAAAAAAGCGTATTTTTTCGACTTGCTCGGACAGCCTGTGCTCTTAAATTGAAGGGCTTGTGTTTGTATCGCAGCGTTTCCTTAAGTTCCCATCATGGTTGCTAGGCAACCATACGTCGGCAACACACAGAGCTTTGAAAGGCCCTGAGCTGTAACACAGTGATCTGTGTTCCGTACTAAGCCGCTCTTCGTCTTTGTCATTTCGAATCTGACGTTCACGTTTTGAAAACAGCGGCACTATTTTCCCACGTTTGACCCCACAGCGTCACTATGTTACTCCGCGAACACTGACAGTCGATGGCGCGAAAACAACTAAAAACCGTAGAACCGGCTCCGCCAGCAGGAGGCGGTGTTTTTACCCCGGGACCGGCGCTGCACTGACGCTGGCTCCGGGTCCTGCTTACCGGAGTCCCTCCCAATCCGAGTTTGGTGCGACTCCGCCGCCGGGTTTTGAGTCCCGCCTCCGACCGCCGGTGTTTTGATCCACTCCGGCGATTTCTTCCCGCTCAAAGCCGATCTTGCTGCAGGGAGGAGCGAGCGGAGTGCAGTTGAGCCGAGCGGAGCGGAGCATCACAGCCCCGCATTCAAGGAAACGGGCAAACACAGCACTTTTTTTTTCTGACTTTCCGTAATGTTCTAGACTCCCAACGGCAGCAAGTGCTCAATATTAAGAGCGGGATCGAGTCCAGGCGGAGGCTGATGGAGGCCACCTGTCTGTGAGCAGCTGGGAATATCTGCCCGGTGGAGGGAGACCCCCTCAATTGTTTCCTGCGCCAAGAACTGTAAAGACATGGTCATCACTCCGCATCTGTGGTAAGCCAGTGACCTTTTCTCTGTCTCTCTCTCATAAAACAGTATCAGTATTCCTCATGCAGAATCGGTTCCTTTGTATTCACGTTAAAACGTGCTGAATTAAGGCTCCACGGAGCCGTTTCTGTCGCTTTATCCCCCCCCCCCCTCGTTCCGAAGAGGAGCCCCGGCATCGCATCCTTTTGTGTATTTGCATCCTGAGTGATTCACCGAGGACCAGTCAGACATGACCACCGAGCCTCCGCCGACTCAAGCTAGCTGCCGCTCGGTCTGCTCACAAGAGAGAGAGAGAGGGGGGGGGGGGGGCTTGATAACGGCTTCATAACACCAACATGGCAACATCACGGGGGGAGATTATAATGATGGACACTCCACACACACAAAAACAACACCGCCCCCCCCCCTCCCAAAAAAAAACGCGTCAGTGTGGGGATGAGACCTCCAGGCTGCGAACTCTGAGTGACTTTCAAGACGGTGGACTTAATGCGTCACTGACATTTTCACCTTTTTGACTGAGCATCATCCTTGTGGGGGGGGGGGGGGGGGGGGG
>JAUESE010000027.1:11616717-11627762 GCA_032274725.1 Malacoctenus triangulatus
CGCTCGTGGATGAAATCAGAAGGTGTTGTTGAACTTGTGATGACGTTTTGTTTCCTAAATAACTTCCAAAACTGTTTTCGAGACAGAAGCTGTTAAATCCTTCCTACTCTGTTGCTCCAAATCGACTTATTTTGTCTTATTTTGCCGCAGGATGGAAATCTCCAAGATCATGAGAAGCTCTTACCTGCGCGCCCTGAACATGGCGTCCTTCTTCGTCGCCAGCAAGATCATCGTGTTCGTCACCGTCCTGGTGTACGTGTTGAGAGGGAACCGGCTGACGGCCAGCCGGCTGTTCATGGCCGTCACCCTCTACGGCGCCGTTCGGCTCACCATCACGCTCTTCTTCCCCTACGCCATTGAGAAAGTCTCCGAGGCGCTCATCAGCATCCGAAGGATCCGAGTAAAGACGGACGCCGCAGGAACGCAGCTCTCTGGTGGCGTCGGAGAAGTAAAAACGATGTTTTGCTCCCTCTGGTCAGACGTTTCTCCTCCTGGAGGAAGTCGCTCCGCACCACCTCGGCCTGCCGGTGGAGGACAAGAAGGACTGCGTGGTGAAGATCCAAGACCTGATGTGTTACTGGGACAAGGTGAGTAAATCTGACAGGAAATCCTCCTCTTTCTGGAATAAACATCACCTGGATTTTGTTCGTTCTCCGTACAAACCGTCGGAGCGTTTCAGCTTTCTGATTCGATTGTTTCCTCCAGAGTCTCGAAGCCCCGACGCTACAAAACGTGTGTTTGACGGTGCGGCCCAAGCAGCTCCTGGCTGTGATCGGACCTGTTGGAGCTGGAAAGGTCAGGTCTGTTCTCTGGTCCCGGGTTCGATCGTGCACACGTGACTGAAACATGTAAAATCAGCCTGGTAAAATGTTTTTAATGGTCCGAAGCTGAGCCGGCTCCTCCAGGCTCCTCCGGGTTACGTCCAGTGGTGTTTTCTTTAAAACGCTGATGTGTGTGTGTGTCAGTCGTCGCTGCTCAGCGCCATCCTGGGGGAGCTGAGCCAGGCGAGCGGCGTGGTGAAAGTGAAGGGCGAGCTGACGTACACGGCGCAGCAGCCCTGGATCCTGCCCGGCACCGTGCGCAGCAACATCCTGTTCGGCAAAGAGCTCGACGCCAAGAAGTACGAGAGAGTGCTGCGAGCCTGCGCCCTCAAGAGGGTGAGACGCTCTCTGGGCTTTTTGTTTCATTGGTGGGAAAGTGAGTGACTAAACCACATAACACACCGACAATAATGCAACTGCAGATGTGGAGTTTGGTGCTGTAAACATACAAAGGCGCCCTGGATTTTCATCCTGAGTTGTTCAGTTCTCAGTGAAGTTGAAGTTGGGAACGTGAACGTTTCTTAAAGTGACGTTTGGCCCCGCCCAGGACATGGAGCTGCTGCCCGGTGGGGACCTGGCGATGGTGGGCGACAGAGGGGCCAACCTCAGCGGGGGGCAGAAGGCGAGGGTCAGCCTGGCCAGGTGAGAGCGCCATACGGTGACGCTCCGGAAACGCCGCGTTGCCAAGTCTTCAGGAAAGTCGCGAGAAGTCGATCACGGTGGAAACTTGTCGGGGCGGCGTCGGCAATTCATTTCCAGACACAGGGGGCCGCCGTGCTTGATTGCAACTGGCTCTTCCTGTTGTGTCCTGATTGGTCGAAGGTTAGCGTGACAGAGAGGTCCGTCCAATCACCCACCATGCTGTTTTTCAAAGTATTTGTCTCTTTGCAACGGCTTTCGATAGATCGATGCGGCGTTGCGGACATTATCTATGGTCGAGTTGTTGTGGGCATGCACAGCCGGTCCGCCATCTTGGAAACCAAGTATGGCAACACCAGTTAGACAAACAAGATGAGATGCCGAACTGGCAAATCGTCCGTTATCCAAATCAGGCAACGATGCAACTTTTAGGCCTGAAAGTGACTTTCCTGACTCAGGATCTGGCAACGCTGCTGCCAGGTTAACCCTTTGTTGCCAGTGACAGCAGTAACCCCCCGGTGTGCCTCTGCAGAGCCGTGTACCAGGACGCTGACATCTACCTGCTGGACGACCCGCTCAGCGCCGTGGACGCCGAGGTGGGCCGGCACCTCTTCGAAGAGTAAGACCCCCCGTTACTGCCTCCTCCTCCTCTTCCTCCTTTGCTGTCTGTCGTGATTTCATTCTGACTGTTCCTCCTTTTTCACCAGGTGCATCTGTGGACTTCTGAGGAAGAAGCCTCGCATCCTCGTGACTCATCAGCTGCAGTATCTGAAGGCGGCAGATCAAATCGTGGTCTTGAAGGAGGTCCGAGGTTTTTTTAACACATTTGTTGGAAAGTTGAAGGACGGAAGCCTCAAACTGTGAAAGAAAACAGAGAAAATTACTTTTTTCCCTTCAGAAAAATCAGTCTCCGTCCTGAAGTTGATCCAGATCTCGTTTAATACTCACTTTTTTTGGTCCAACTTTGAATTACACGATAACTTATATGTGAAAATAGCTGTAAATGTATGTATGTATGATGATTTTTGGGTTTCACCTCTCCATGTGACGGTGGAGCTGTAAACACGGACGCTCCGTGTGCTTCTCAGGGTCACATGGTGGCGCGGGGGACCTTCGCCGAGCTCCAGGGCTCCGGCGTGGACTTCGCCTCCCTGCTGAAGGAGGAGCAGACCCAGGAGGAGGAGACCCCAGACGGCGCTCCCGCCCCCGCCGCCAGGCCCCGCCTCCCTCAGCCGCTCTCCAACAACTCCATGTCCTCCATGTCGTCCCTGTCCTCCTCGCGCTACTCGCTGATCGAGGGGGCGGAGCCTCTGGCGGCGGTGAGCACAGCCCAGCCGAGGCCAGGCGCTTTCTGTGGTGCAGCGCCACTCCCCCCACTAGAGGGCAGGATACGCTCAGCTTTGGCGCCACCGCGGCCTGTCTCGGAGTGACGCCCGGCGTCTCTCTGCAGGTCGAGCAGCCCGCGGAGGAGGAGCGGCGCTCGGAGGGCGACGTCGGCCTCCGTCTCTACGTCCGGTACTTCACGGCAGGCGCCAACTTCCTGCTGCTGTCCGTGCTGCTCTTACTGAACGCGCTCGCACATGTGAGTCGACGCCGCGGCCACCTTCAGTCCCGGGTGGACTTCTGCACATCCGGGCGGTTGCATCCTTTTTCCGAGGTTCACCTGCAGAATAAAAAAAAAACCTGCGTTCTTCTCTCTCCGTCTCGTTTAGATCGCGTTCGTTCTTCAGGACTGGTGGCTGGCGCGCTGGTGAGACTTTTGTTTCCTTTCACGCCAACAATGCTCCCGAGTAAACTTCCTGACTCGCTTTTCTTCCTCCGACTGAAAATGGTTGATGATTTAATTCAGGAGGCTGTTTTTTTCTTTACCCTCCCTCCCTCCCTGCTGACATTATCAGCCCCCCGCGCCCCCCCTCCTTCGCTGAAACTGACCTTGTGCCTCCAGGATGTGAGGAATGTATTTCGCGCGGCGCCATCACGTTGCGGCTTTCTTTCTCCGTTGTGTTTATTTGTCCTTGTGGGGTTTTTTTCTCTCTCTCTCTTTTTTTTTGTCTCTTTTGTGGCTGACTTGCAGGGCTTCTGAGCAGAAGCACATCAGTGTGACAGAGCACCTCAATGGCAGCTTCCCTCAGCAGCTGGACCTTGACCTGTACCTAGGTGTTTACGCAGGTGAAGCTCACTGAGCGCACATTGCTTTTCTCTCTCTCTCTCTCTCTGCCTCCTGTGTGTCGCGCCGCGGCTCTGAATGCGACAGCCATTCAATGAACAGATCCACAGTTCTTTGGCGGTGGCCCAAGGCCTTCAAGGCCCAGCGTATGTGTACACGGGCCTCAGCTGTACGCCGAGATAGCACCGCCTTTCTTGTTCCCTGCCGTTGGATTGCTCTGATTGTCTCCCTTTGACTCTCAGCCTCTTCACCCTTTCAGGCTTTTGTGCCGGCTGTGATAAATCAACATTGAGGGGGGAAAAAAGAAACCTAATTGAAGGAAGAGAATAAAGTCGAGCGCTTTGTGTATGCTAAACGACGCTGCGACAATGCGCCTTAAACACCAAGCTGATCTCGGAACAGGCGCGAGGATGACGATGGTTTCATGGACCCCCCCCCCCCTCTACATCCCCCCCCCTCCCTCCTCCAGGTCTGACGGCCTCCTCGGTCGTGTTCGGCTTCCTGCGCAGCCTCCTCTTCTTCAACGTCCTGGTGAGCTCGGCCCAAACGCTGCACGACAACATGTTCAACGCCGTCCTGCGCACCGCCGTTCGCTTCTTCGACGTCAACCCCATCGGTGAGTGGCGAGCAGGCCCCCCCCACCCCCCCACCCTCTGCCCCCCCCCACTCCCAAGTTGGAGTCGCTGGGGAACCGTTGAGATGATTATCAGGCGCCGACATCCGGGGCGATGAAGCAGCCCGACGAGTCATTGTTGCCGAGCAGTCGCCACTAGAGAGCAGACTGCTCCTGACTCTGTCGCTACGCGAGACGCTCCACAAAGATTCGACTCTCTGAACTCCAGAGCGACGACGCTCCCACAATCATCCACATCCGTGTTTTTAAAACATTTCTTTGGGTTTTAATCTGTTATTCTTTTTTTAGCTGGAATGAGAAGAAACGTTTCAGAGCATCGCTGCTTCGACAGACGGTTTTATTTGGAGGCTTTGAGGTTTAGAAGAAATAACGTTTGTAAAACTTTGAAAGTTTGCGGTGATCATGTGATCATCAGGAGGATAAAAGGTGATGATGTGACTTAAAATGAGGCATTAAAAGAGATTCTATGAAAAATAATCAAAGATTAGGGAGAATAAAAAGTGTTTAAGTGGATTTTGGACGATTCTGAGTTTGAGCTGAACTCATTTCTCAGTTATTTAATTATCCTTGTTCAACAAAAACTTTGGATGTTTAAATCTGTTCTTCCTCCTTTTTTTTCCGTCAAAACAAACAACAAAACTGAATATTATTTCAGATTTGACAAAATCATTTTCGTCCTGCTGCTGTTTTTTGACTTTCCAGCATTAATTAAAGCTCTTCTTCTGAGGTCGCTCCACGTCGCCGCCGTCTGTCATTCACTCCCAAAGTCAACTGTCAAGTGGCCCACTTTGATAAGTTTAATTTTTCTGCCGCATTGTTCACCTGTCAGCAGATAATTACTCAGCCTAATCTCCTCGCTGTGACATGCGTGTTCGACACAATCAGCCCGGCTGGGAATTCTCGAGGAGAAGGGGGAACTTGTATCCGTATAATGACTCATAATAAGCTGCTAACACGAGTCTAAATATGATTTGAGGGTGTTGGGGAGCTCGCGGCTTCCACTGGGCTTCTTATGTGGGTGTAGGCGATAAAGCCGCGTTGGGAGCAAACACCGCTCGTCCTAATCTTTGACTTTTCTTTTTTCTTTCTTTTTTTTTTCCCCTCGCTTTGTTTTTCCGACTCCTCGCCGCGCGCTTGTGTCCCGCGTCGGACGACTCGGTCGTCGTTATCTGGGCGTGCCTCGCCCGGTTAATCTACGCACAGGAGGAGAACAAACACTCTGAATAATGTAATAATCTGTTTAATAGCGCAGCAAAGGAGAGGCTTAACAGACAGTGCTATCTGATGGCTGTTGTGCTGCTATCAGGGAGCATTGTGTGACCAGTGCAGTCATTACAGCGCGCCCCCCCCCCCCGCCTGGCAAACAGAGCTGTGTTCAACTGGATTTATAGACAAACCAACCGGAGTCCACGTTGCTTTTTTTTTGTGTGTGTGTGTGTGTGTGTCGCCAACAGGAGATTAACCATCTTTAAACAACACAATATAAATATTTACATTATCCAGCCTCCATTTTTTTTCTCTCTTTCCTCTCACGTGTTGCTCCTGCGACAATAACCGCCACTTCCGTCACCGCTTCCACGCCGCCGCCGCCGCTGCCTCGCCATAAGCGCGAGTAATTTGTAACCGTGTGCCCGCGCGCTGTTAAGGATTTGACAACTGTTTACACGTGTAAGTGATAGGTGCGCCGCCGCCGCCGCCTGCCACTGCCGCTCGCCACCGTCGGAGTTAAAGGTTACCATTTCAGGCATCGCTGAACAAAGGTCGTATTTGTTATTCTGTGATTTGTGACAAAAGAGAAGCGTGGCGGCGAATCGCATCGAGGCCCGTCTGGATGGCGGCGTTTGAATCGGCGTTATCTTTCGTCGAACTCGGAGCTTCTTCTTTTGAACAAAAAGAAACCTTTCAAACTCACAACGCGGCTCGATAAGATTTAACACAGCCTGATGCAAAAATCGATAAATTAAAGAAAAAACCTCCCGAGCTTATTAAATAAATTCACTTTAAATATTCATGTTGCTGAATTATTTTTTTCGGAGGCGATATTGGCGGCCTTATTACAGCTGTTCATGCGGAGGTGATCCAGTTAGAGCGGCGCAGACAGCGGTGGATGTGTTGAGCTGATGTTGATCCCTGTAATTTAGTGTCATTGAGTGGGCTAATCCCCTCAGAGACTGCAGGCCGCGGCTCCAGCTCATCAGCACAGTCAAGGAGTGGAGTTTCAGTCAACACACACACACACACACACACACACACGTAGCGTCCCTGTATGGCGGGCCATCACCGAGCCGGGTGTCACTCAGGGAGGGGGGGGACATTAGATCTTCTGTCGCCACTGATGTGAGATTCTAATTGTGTCGACGGAGGCAATGTTTTTAATGTCTGTATTTCAGGTGCGGGGAATGCGAGGAGTGTGAGGAGCGGAGTGAAGGGAAGTGCTGCAGAGAGGATGATGATGATATCGAAGTGTGTAAATTGAATGTGGAGATGGAGCCCGTGTGTGTGTGTGCAGTGTGGCTGATAGGGCTCCCCCTCGCTCGGCACTTCCACTATTTAATTGCATGAAAGGGAAGCAGAGGAGATTGCAGGAGTCTGGCGGTGCGAGCGGAGAGAATGGATTTAGAATGTATTAGTATTGGCAGCAAGGCGCCGGCGGTGGGAGGCTGCCCCGGGCCTGCGGGCCCCTTCATGGAAGTGCAGGTGAGCCGTGCCACCTCCAGCCTTGGCAGCCCCCCCCCTCCTCCTTCCCCACCCCTCCTCCCCCCTCTCTTCCCTCCCTCCTCCACCAGTCCTTCCTTCATTATCACACTTGCCTCACTGAAAGGCCCCACCGACCGCACGGGGGCCCACACATGGCGCGGCGCGGAGTCGTCCCCCTTATCTTGATGTTTACAGGGAACGAGCGATTCGCCACACGGCCCCCCCCCCTTACTCTCGCCGGACCCCACTGTTCCAGTCCTTTAGGTGTGATTGGGCCGCCCCCCCACCCCCTAATATCTCCACCTAAGGAGGCCACCTCGGTCGGGAGGGCTTGATATTTCCTGAGCACCTGAAAAAGTGGCGCAAATCACCCCCGGAGTCTGAAAGCACGCCGAACGGTTTGATACCGACGCCGCTGATACCCCGAGACGCCGGGACCCCCTCGCCACACAATGGGCCGGATTGTTGACAGCCACCCGGAGTGATTGAAGCCATTGTGTCCCCGCGCCGATCTTTACCTCGTAGGCATTTTCCGAGCAGCGAGCGTCTTTGTGTAACCGCATCGCTGTAACGTATCCGCGGCTGCCGGACGGAGCGCCCGGCTCGTCACCGCGGCTCGCCGCCGCGGCTCCCCCCCTCGAACCGTCGGTTCACCGAGCCGCTTGTCAGGCGCGCTGACGGCTGACTGACGCTCCGCGCTCCAACACCCTCCAACCACGGCATGATGTAACCCGCAGAAACCGACCCCCTTTTTTCTTTAGTGGCATTGTTCTGTCAGATATGCATGGATTTGGGTCATCTATGGCTTAGACAGTGAAATTACATAAAATATTACGGGATCTTTCACAAACACAGTTTGACAGGCTCTCCCCCCGCCGTTCCCAGACGAGGCAGCGATCCTCCACAGCCAGCCAGAGAGCGAGCGAGCGGCGGCGGCGGAGGCTCTACCCCCTCGCATGAACCCTCCCCTCGGGATGTCTGTATGCTAAAGGGGCACTCACACTGTGAATAAGATTAGTCTGCCTCCAAGTGTACAACATGCTTACGCCACTTGACTTTGAATCAGGCCTGATTTGGAGCATTGCTGGGTTGTTTGCGGGGAATAATGCTCCGGCTGGGTTTATGCAATGGCTGTTATGGGGAGCCCGGCCTCGTCTGCATGCATGTTTTTTTTTTTGAGGCGGCGGCGGCGGCGTTTTGGATAAAGCTGTAAGCTGCTTACGGCCGTGGAGAGAGGTGATTACAGGCCCTCCTCCGTAGGACCCACACACAGGGGCTGCGAGGCAACTTTCAGGTCAGCGGCAAGGCGCGGGGCCCCCACCGCGCCTCCGGAGGGCCGCGTTCTGCCCGCGCGCCCGCGCGCCGGTCCCCCCCCCCCCCTCCCCCCTCCCGGGTTCTCTCGCCGAGTCCCACCCTGAGCGACGGCCCCGTCCTGGGAGCCGAGATAAACTCATCTGCATGCCTCTACGCCGACTTCCCGGCTTTTTTTTTATCAGCGCTCGTACCCTCATTTAAATTCCCGTGTGCCAGATGTTTGCGTAGCAACACAACTGTTGTCTGGACGACATCGGGCCCCAAATTTCAACGCAATTTTACAAAAGAAAAACGCTCCACACGCTCGCTCAGAACAATCGCGGCTCGTCTCTGCCCGGTTTTTTAGCCGCTATCGACGCCGCTCCGGCTCCGAGGGTCTCGCGGCTCCCTTCAGGGACACAGATAGTGGGAAAGCCTTCTTTTTTTTTTTCTCCTGTGGCACCTATCTTTAGCAGGAGCAGTGTGAGGGTTGGCTATCACTGACCTGCCGGTAAACAGTGTGTGAAAGCAGCCGGCGCGTAATCTCGTGTGCTGCGGGATCAGAGCAGGGCGAGCAAAGTTACCCGAGGAGCCACAATGACAGAGAGAGAGAGGAGGGAGGGGGGGGGGGGCTGCCACGGCACCGGCCACAAACAAACCCACACCTGAGCAGATTGGAGGCAACTCAATTAACGTCGGCGACGGGACATGAAAGGCAGGTACGCCTTGGCTTCTGTTGCTCCTTTGTTTGCCGACAAAAGGCTCCGTCACGTATTCAGGCCGGACGAGGCCGGTCTTTATGAAGCGCCGCGCAAATAATGACTCATTGTTTAACGTGGGACACGCCTCGAGTTTTCCGTCTGATACCGCGCTCAGTACCTCAACCCTGCTCCGATGGATCGCACGAGACGTTCATGACAGTCGCTTGACTATTAAAGAGAGCAACCGACACAGTGTTTGGTTTTTATGGATGAAGAGTGACGAAGCAATTAAGTATGTTGATGTTGGACTGGGATTTGTGGTTGGGAAATACTGTAAAAAAACACCAAATGTAACTAAGAAGGTTTTGCTGGTGTCAAGTCAAAAACATCTCAGAAGACATCAGCAATAAACACCAAAAAATGAAGTATTTTCCTGCTAATTTCAAGCACAAAAGCAGCAAAAATAACTCTTGAAATAAGCAGGAAAATACTCCCTTATTGTGTCATTTTGTCTCCAAGTGTTGTGAGCTGTTTTTGACTTGATTCATTGGGTGAGATTCATTTTTTTTGCAGTGTCACGACATCTCTGAGTGATTCTGTTCTGACGACGTTTCCTCCCGTCCTGCTTAATCGGCTCTTTTTTTTTGCGTTGTGTCTCTCAGGACGGATCCTCAACAGGTTTTCGAAGGACATCGGTTACCTGGACTCGCTGCTCCCGTGGACCTTCGTGGACTTTATCCAGGTGAGTCTCACCTCGGCAGGTCCGGGCGCTGGCGCTGCAGCAGCATGGGGAGGCCATTTCATGCCTGGCTAAACCTGCTTTGTGGTCCGGGTCCCCTAATCTGGAAACAATTACTGTAGGATTACCCGCCAGCGCGGCCCAGCGCCTGCACAGATTTAATAAAAGTGTGCACATAGGCGGAGGGGGCGTGGCTCCCCCGGTGTGACACAACAGAAGTGGCATCTTCAGAGGACGCCAACGGAGCCAGAGCGAGTGATTTGGAGAGAGAAAAGGCAGCGAAGGAGGGGAAGAAACCCGTGGGGAGGTCAGCAGGGTGGGGCAGAGGAGGGGGGGGGGGACGGGGGACAATCTAGCAGCAGGCTTATGATGTGTCTGCAGAGGTGGACCAGGAAGGGGGCGGGGCTGTGGGGTCGTCAATTGGAGCAGGACTTTCCCCCCTCTCAGCAGAACCCGCCTCCCGCCCTGCAGTCCCAGCGGGCCGCCACCCGAGGGCCGAGCCCCCTCGGCGGTGTCGGGTTACCGGCGTGCCACCCCTGCCACCGTGACAGCCGTCTCCCACGGAAAAGGGCCCGCGGAGATGAGCCAGCTCATGCACCTCACGCCACAAAGGGGGGAATGTTCGCCGCACAATCCGAGGTAGAGGAGCAGGCGTGGCTCCTTGGTCCCGGCCGAAGAATGGAACAAAGGCGCGCTGAAAACGAATCCCCCCGCCACAATGCCTGAGTGATGTTTGTGGCAGATACCCATCTCACGGGAGACAAAGGCCATCTTAAATGCTGAAAGCACAAAAGATCATACGCACAAAACCTTTTTGTGCGCCATAGTTCCTCTCGTTTGGGTAATATGGTGAAGAATGGCCAGAGTCGGGGGGAAAAATCACTCTGCTGAGGGGCCGAATGTTGAACAGGGAGCGGAGAAAGTAGACGAGCTGAGCGATTACTTCACCTAAAATATGAACTCGGTCCTTCATCTCAGGAGGAAGTTGTGCCGGTTGTGCTATAGGAAGTGTGAAAATCGGAGTGTTTGAGGGCAAAGTTTTCAGTGCGCTGCAGCTGGACGTTGGGGGTGGGGGGGGCGATTGTGACGGTGGACAAAAGTAGCATCGTGTGTACAAAGCACTTTTGTTTGTGCGGCTCTGGGCTCCTGTTTGCAGGTGTCTCTCCTGAATCGGCCTCCGAAGCTTTCAGGAAGGAAGATTTTCACTCCCTTTTTCTCTCTGTCAGTTTTAAGCCGCCCTCCCAAAAAAAAGCTCTTGACTATTGTCGCTCATTCGCGAAAAGGGACATTTCCCCCCTATAGTCATTGTTTAAACGGGTGTCATGGAGGGGGGGGGGGGGGGGGGGGGTGAAAG
>JAUESE010000027.1:11636711-11652962 GCA_032274725.1 Malacoctenus triangulatus
CCCCCCCCCCCCTATTTTTTTTATACGTCTGGCTGTAAAAAAAAAAAAAAAAAAAAAGCTAAAACAAGTGAGGAGAATTACAGTCGTCACTCAGGGGATTTCTGAAAGTGAGACAAACGGATGCCTTGAGACAGTTTAACTTTATTTCCGCTTGTTGAAACTGATACGGCATTAAGAAAATGCCAGCCTGCGGGTGAGTGTCAGCGGAGTGGAGGGAGGGGAGAAGACTCCCACGGCCTGCGCTGTGAAGAGAGCAGCTCCCCATCCCTGACAGAGGATTAGCCCTCTACCCCCCAAACATGGGAAAGCTGCTTAGACGAAGTCTCCCCCATCCTCACAGTCAGAGCCCCCTTGTACACCGTCACTTAGCCCAAGTCTCAAACATTTCCCGGGCGCAGCCAAGACGCCCGGGAAAACAGTTTCATTAATGCTTTTCTATGGATTTGATGGCTTTCTGGCAACCGCCGCCGCCTCAGATAAAGTTTCACTCCGCAGTCCAAACTAGTTTGCGATGGATGCGATGAGCGTTTTTGATGTGATTTTGTTTACTGTGTCAGCCTCTCCTAGAGGGGGGAGACGACGTGCGCGAGGTGGCAGGTTTGGGAGTCGCGGCTGCAGATTCGCGCCCATCGGTATCGCGCGCCGGGCGGTGTTTTTTTTTTTTCGCTCTCGGGAGACGAGGCGACTTCCTCTGTTCTCGGCAAAAACTTGCGTGCGGGAGAAAGTCTCTGAAATTCGCACAAATTCGCCCGTTTCTCTTATTCGTCTCAACGTCAGAGATGAAGCGATAGTCGCTCAACCTTTTTACATAACGGGGAAGGGGGGAAAAATAGCGTCTGATATGTGAACTATACATCGCCGGTGAGGAGTTTCATTATTTGCTGTCCACAGATTTGATTATGATAAGCTTGAATTAGCATACGGCATTCAGGGAAAAAAAGAAGAAGAAGATCTATTTCGGTGTCTATTGAATTTCTCAGGAATGACATTGTGGAAAAAAAGATGAATTCTGGTGCAAACAGAGGGCTTAGAATTGGTGGAGCACATAATCGCTCCGTGGAAAGCTGTGCTTGAAAGCAGGTTTTTCCCACCTCGCGCTGAATCCTCAATTAAAGTGTGTCACAAAACTAGTTTGAATTGGGACTTCAGCTGGCTTAATGACAAGCTGGTATTTTGGTGACGGAGGGAAAAGCTCATTGGAAGTGAAGAGGTGGAACATTTTTCTGAGGCGCAGGTCGCGTCGGCGTCCAGGAGGCCGCGTGATCTCTTTCTTTTTTATATGAGCAGTTACTTCTGAGTCTTACAGCCTTCGTGACGGCGCAGTCAGACATTTTTTAACTTGGATTGACTTCGAATATCAGGCAGCTTCCAAGCGAGCTCATCGCAGCGACTGTTTTAACAGTGCAGAGACAAATGCGTAGAGTTGGCAGTCTGCGAGCTCAGAATCTGAGGGATGATTGTGTCGAGCGATTGGCCGGGAAGTGACGTCGATGGGAAGGTTGTGATTGCGATAGAGCAAGCAGCCGGCCTGTGGGAGCACGTCGAGCTGTTTTCATGAAATTTGCGTCCACATCAAGTCGTTTTTGCTGCTTCCGAGGTTAAAACATTCAGTAAATCAGATGTTTGGCTCCAGAGAGGAGTTGCAAAACACTCGGCAACACGGTGAGAGACGTGTCGTCTTCAGAAGTTAAGCACCAGAGAATTCTATGAAAAGAAATATTTAATTTGATGAACTATATCTCATCCTTGAACATCTTTTGTTTTGGGTTCAATTTATGGAAATGAGTTGAAAAATTAAAAGCTCGTTAAGTTATAAAACATTTTAAATGAACCTGTAGGTTTTGTGTCACAGTGAAATAAAGAAATTGAGTTTTTCTTCAGAATTAAACTTCAGATATCGTCTCATGAGCCGAGTGCATCATCAGACCTCTGATACTCAGGTGTAACAGCTTCTTCAGCCATTGTGCGCGTTGGTGTTCGCTCTGGTTTGATCCTCCAGCTGCTCCGTGAACATTTCATATCTTGATCTGAGGTCAGATCTCTATCGGAGTCACTGCTTCACCTCGGCAGCAGCGAGGCGCTTCGGGTCTTGGAGATGGACGGTTTTAGTCCGGCATTACAGCGCTGATCTCCTTTAAAGTCTCAAACGGTCATTAGGACCATTTAGGAGCCGTAAAGCCATCGTGGGGGATCCCAGCTGTGTTTGTCTGCTGATAAAAACAACGTGGAAACGATGCCGTGCCGACACCTTATCTGCAGCAGGTGCGTCCGACGAGAGGGAGCGTCGGCCTGCGAGTGTTAAATCACTTGAACACTGCAGCAGGATTTATGAATACATCTCTGACCCGACTGGAGGAGATTGCAGCCGTTTATCAGGTTCACCACAAACAGAGTGGCGCGTTGGACGGCAGCCGGCGGCCTCGCCGGCTCTCCCCTCTGCACCGTAATAAAGAGCTTTATTTACCCTCCTTAAAGACGGCCTGTGCGGCTTCAGCCCTCATACAGGTGCCTGGCTTACCATAAATACATATCGCGGGTTTCCTCGCTGTCAGCGATCCCGAGCCGTCCCCCCCCCACCCCCCCCCCCTCCCCCACCCTCGCCGGGACGGTCGGCCGATGTGATAACGTGTGTACATTTTGGCTCGCGTTTTGAGATTATTGTTCCCGGTGCAGCACCTTCAGGAATATTCTCCTGTTGACCTGCTCGCGCCTTTGTGTCCCAATATACATCCCGACAGCCCTGCACGGCCTTTCTTCGGCAGCGCCGCAGCACAAGCGCCGGTTTTTCCAAGTAAAAAGATCAACTTATTGAAGCATAGTTGGCGAGGGGCTGCTGAATGGAGCTCCTGAGTGGAGCGAGGCCTTTGTGAGCATCTTCCCCTCACACATTGCCTAGTGGTCCTCCATAAAGCCTGTCTTAACCCTTTCAGACGTCTTCTCTCTTGTCATTATCTTAACTGGCCACGGCCTTCTCTTTCTATATCCGTCTATCCACAGGACCCAGTTCTCTTCACGGGCACCATGAGGAAGAATCTGGACCCTTTCAGGCAGCACACAGATGAGGACCTGTGGAATGCACTCCAAGAGGTACTCCAGCGTGGCTCTGAATGATTCCCCCTCGCCGGCCCAGGGGGGATCCCTCTGTCCCCCCGTACAATGCTGCCATTCAGCCTCCCTGCTCGCCACAAGTCATGGGGGGAAATCCCATTAGGGCCATGGGGCCCAGCTCAATGTGCGGCTTGTAACTGGGAACCATTGAAAGTGCTGGGGGAGATGTGTTTGGGCAGTCAGGCCAACCGGGATGAAGGCTCCCCCCACAGTGAAGGGCTTCAGCTCCTGGTCCTGCCTCTGAATGGGTTTGGTGGCCTGGATTAAAGCTCCAGGCTGGCCACAAGGGAGCACTGGCCAAGGTCATCAGTGGACCCGGCCCTGCATTGTGCCGGGCAGTTAATGGGTGTGTTTGGATGGCTCTTTAAAGACGTCCCCGCAGGACGCCTTTATGCGGGGGTAATGAAGGGCCCGGGCCTGTGCTCGCCCTCGCTACAGGTGCAGATGAAGGCCGCCGTGGAGGAGCTGCCCGGCAAGCTGGAGACGGTGCTGACGGAGGCGGGCTCCAACTTCAGCGTGGGCCAGCGGCAGCTGGTGTGCCTGGCGCGCGCCGTCCTGCGGCAGAACCGCATCCTGATCATCGACGAGGCCACGGCCAACGTGGATCCCAGGTCAGCATGGGGAAGCCACGCCCACACGCCCACCTCACGTGGGCCCTGCTTCTCAGAGCCAGTGCCGCTGAACGTGATAATATGAAGTATATGAACTACTTGAAATTCTCTTTGGAGTAATTCAGGAATCATATTCAGAAAGCACTTATGGTAAAGCAGCCGCGCGGAAATGCGGAGAAAGAGATGAAAATAAAGCCTTGAGAAGTGTATTTTCCCCCCACACAAAGCTTTGTGGCGAAGGCAGTATGAAAAAGATGATTTTTTTTCTTTTTCCAATTTATATTAATAAAGCCGTTTGGCTTCAGAGGCCACAGTGTCAGTCTCCTCCTAGAGCTGATTATCTCACCAGTGTTTTCACGGACAAAACCATCAAAAAAAGTGTCAGAAGGAGCTGACACGCGGTCCGTTTCAAAGCTCCTGTCGAACATTCAGCTCGAGAAGAAAAGAGGAACAGAGTCAGTATAGAATCTGATTAAAAGATTGCGGCATGTGGAAAAGTGAACAAAATATCCGAGGAGCTGCGGCGGTGGCGGCGGCGTCTCGTTTCGGGTAGTCCTGCGCCTCTCCTGCACATTTTTTCGCTGCTGATGAGCCATTGTTCTGGCTGGCGTAAAATCCCTGCCCAAGGGTCTATAGGAAGAGGGCTTTTTTTTCTCCTCTTTTTTTGTGTGTGTGTTCTTCTTTTTTGTGTGTGTGTTCTCAGGTGTTGTGTTCCTCCCCCCCGCTCCCTTTAGAACTGACAGCCTCATCCAGGAGACGATCCGGGACAAGTTTCAGGAGTGTACCGTGCTCACCATCGCTCACAGGCTCAACACGATCATTGACTGTGACAGAATACTGGTGAGGAGAAGGACGCGGTAAATTTCCACTGTCTGTCGGTCGGAGACTCGTTGGAGTGAAGTGAAAAAAAACAAAAAAACAAAAACAGCTTTTCTAACTTTGACGGGAAACTCCCGAGTCGGTATTGTTTCGCCGGTCCGTGCTGTTTCCTACGGCGTTCGATCTCTTTGTACGGATTTCAAACACACCTGAGGTGCACGGCATCCCAAAAAAGCCTCTTTTCTTGTGCCGCACAGACGGCCGAGTTAATTCGCCCGCTTCGTCCTGCGGCAGCTGGGCCGGTTCCTCACGCACAGCGTTTTCCCCTCGTCGCCACTCGATTTTTGGCCCTTTCCTGCCACTGCCTGCCGAGGTGCCAATTAGTGCCATTTGTGGCGGCGTTTGTTGAGCGTCTACAGAGGGGGCCGGGGCGCGACCTGGCTGGCTGCTCGGTCACCGAGAGGAGTTGCCGGGGGGGCGGGGGGGGGGGAGGCCAAGTGTTGCCCAGCGAGGGCCTGCTTCACACCTACACCCGTGGTAAAAAGGCCCCCCCTGACCGAGGAGGAGGGGGGCCACACGAAGCGGCTCGTCCAAATCTGAAGCGGCGGCACATTTCTGAGTGTTTTTTCGGAGATATGAACCGCGCCGCCTGACGGCCTGCCCTCCTTCCACTCCTGATTGCTGAAGAAGTCGTCTGCCGTTCACAGTGAAACGGGGCTCCGCTGATAACAACCTGCTCATTACTGCCGTGAGGGGGATCGGGCTCGTTAAAATTTGTCTGTCACATAATTGTAGCCTCCTCCAAAGTGCTTGAATTGGCACTATTCTGTGGATGGTTTACATGGCGTTGTGATGATATAGGAGTGGTGGTAATTTTCCCGGAGAGTGTCAAAGGTGTGATTGTGGGCTTTGACTGAGGACCACCCCGAGGCGGCTCGAACGCCGGGATAACAACACGGATAAATCGCTGATCTCCCCGTCTGTCAGAGTCAGCGCGCTGCACTTTCACGCCACACACACGTGCGCGCCTCCCTTCGTCGTCCGTAGTGTTTTCTCGTGAGTCACGTTGAAAATGGAGGGTTCCCCGCGCGCGCAGACCTGCTGTTTCCCCCCCATTCAACCTGCACCGTCTGCACGCATCACGCCAAAAACAGCTGAAATGTCACTTTCCCCGAGACGCGGCCCCGCCCACTGTCCTGCGTGTGATTGCAGGTCCTGGACGCCGGCAGGATCCAGGAGTTCGACGAGCCGCACGCGCTGCTCCAGAACCGCGACGGCCTCTTCTACCAGATGGTCCAGCAGACGGGCCGGGCCGAGGCCGCCTCGCTGCTGCACGCGGCCAGACAGGTAAACCCCCCTCTGACTCCGCCCAACACTGACTGGCCATCACTAAAACGGAGTCCAGTCGCACTAATCGCACGCTCACGTTGCTCACCTCCGAAATAACACGGCCGCGGCCACAGAAGACGCGCAAAAGCCTGACAATGCAAAGACACTTGATTACCATTTTAATTTAAAGTGTCTACTGGCAGCGACGCGGCACCATAACATTAATTTCAAAAGAGAAATTGTCCCTTTGTAGATTTACATCCCTCCGATATTATCGCAGGAACTCTCTGTATAATCTCTTTTTCTCCTAATGTAATTTCGAGATCATTTTAGCGATGATTCCAGAAAAGCAGCTTTCTTCGCTCCGTATCTGTCTCGAAATATTGGGTTTAACTTCATCGCGATTTGGGATAAACTTTCTATGGGGATTACTGTAATAGAGAATGTCCATATTTTTTCCCTGTGAAATTCATTTGTGATGTATTTCCCCCTTCAGACACTGAGCAGATAAGAGCGCCGGCTATTCATTGTTCAATTCCATTTTATGTGCATCTGTCTGGGACTACAGATACCACATTGCAACTTCAAACAGGTCTTTGTGAAATAAGAAAAAGTGGGCATCATTTCATTTTCTCTCTGTCCCTCGCACAAATTTATCAGCGGAACTGTATCTTCTCAGCCAGAGGAGTGAAATGAGTAAAATACTGATTTCAAAGAGCCGGCACACAGCGGTATTATTTGGTATCGTCTTACCCCCGCACACTGGCGGATTGGTACGGCGACATTGTTGGAGCCCCTTTACGTTTCCCTTTCTTTATTGTGCGCTGCTCTCCTTAGATCAGATTACGGGCCGCATCCATAACTGTCGAGCACCACTTATTAAAAGACTGAGATGGTCCCGCATGTTGTGTGTCAAGTTTCTATAGTTGTCAGTCAAGGTTTAAATACGTTCAATAATCTGATATCAACCTCTGGCCGCCTTTTGTCCGCGTCGCGCAGAGAAAAGGGAAACCCGGAGTGGGCTCGCGATTCTCCGCGAGCTCCGGACAAGAAAAGGAGAAGAAACTTTCTTCGGAGTCTCTTTTGTACAAAGAAATTGTGTTTTTTTTTCTCTGTGCAAACACTGCAATGCAGTTTGTTTGTTTTTTTCCCCCCTCCAAATAGTGTCTCAGTGTTCAGCTCCGAAGCCACTGTTAAGATAAAATTAACACCACAAATAATTCCCCCGATTATCTCCGAAATTTCCTGCCTGAGATTTCACAGCCATTTACGGGGATAAATAAGCCACTTTTGCATGCTTCAGCGGATGATAAATCCCATCAGCGCGCGGCGACGGGATCTGTCATAAATCACACCTTTAGCAGATCCGGGTGCAGATTGGACAGTTGTGCTTGTGGATCCGTGACGCCGCCTCCCCTGATCCGCTTTCAGGTTCACGCCAGCAGGAAGCGGCGGGCCGGGGCGCACCGCGCCGAGGACGTCCACGTCGTCTTCGAGACGTCTCTCTGACGGGGAAAGCTGCCGCTGGTCCAAACCGTCTCCTGGCTACACGAGGACGCCGCCGCCTTCATCCACCGCAACCGACCGGCACGGATCCTCCGGGAAGAGACAGCGGCCATTTTGGTCGACCGCGGCCGTTTATCGACTCGCGATGTTTATGTATGTGCGCTCGGGCCTCCTGAGTGTCCTCAATCCTGCAGCGGCGCTGGTCGGAGAGCGGATATTGGATTTGTTTAGTCTGGTGCAATAAATTACGGCCGGTTGGAGATATTCTTTTAGGACGAACATTGTTCGGTAGGACTGAGGTCTTTTCACGGCCGGGGAATCGTGCTGGACAGGACGAGGAGCCGACCGAGACGAGACGCTCCCAGTAATCATTGTGCCTTAATCAGACCATCGATTGGGAGTAATTGCACTGGTTTAATTGAACGGTCTTCCTGCACCTCGACTCGAGTGGTTTTTCGTGTCTACCTCAACTCTGATCAGCAAAACAAAAGCAAAGCGCACCAGTCGGCCAAAACATTATGGCCACTGACTACCTCTTTATTTTGGCACCCGTTTGTGGGAAAGATGAGCCAGAAGCAGGCGACCATGTTGGCACTACTAAACGTTTACACTTGTAAAAAATAAGACAAATTATGTGTCATCATGAATTGAACAAAAAGAAGGCCTGAAGCTGTATATGTGCGAACAAAACTTACTAGAAAGAGCAAAATTTAAAGAGAAAATATCCTTCGTTTTCATATTTGTCAACAAACAGTCTCTGCTCACACAGTGATCAGCCCGAGAACAACAACCTGCTAGCAGTCTAAAACCCGCCTTTACTTATCCCAACCAATCAGAGGCAACTTTCCTCCACCTCCAAAAATCACCATGGCAACAGCTTGATTGACAGCCCCTCAAACTTTAGCATCTCCTGTCGCTCATCAAAAAACAGTGACACGAACAAATTAACTTTTTCACCTTGTTTAAGAAACATTTACATGTCAACAGATGTCATCACTTTAACACCTGAAAATATTTGTATAGTTCAGGTTTGCACATGTACATATGTGAGTGATAACTTCCTCCACCAACACTTCCTCCTCCTATGATCAGTGTCTCCATACAATATTCCCAGATGATCAGCAGCAAAACACCCCCTAACTTCAAGTGCAATCTTCTCATCTGGACATGTGATTTAGCAACTTATTCACAGTATTACTAAATCAGGATATTTCTTTTCAAATTCTTATTTGATCAAAGCAGGGAAAACTGAAAAGTGTCAAGATTCAAGAGCTGCAGCTCCACCAGCTTTTACCAAAACTCGTCTGAGAAATTGGAAAGCAGGAATATCATTAAAAAACTCGGCCAGTCAAGGTGCCCACGCTGGTCATAATGTTACGGCCGATCGGTGTCTGACAGGTAACTTTGGCCGTCAGCCCGAAGTGTTTTCTTCAGTGTTTTTTCTTGAATGTGCTTTGAATAAAATGTAGCACTTTAACGACGAGACGTAGTCTGAACTTTTATAGCTCGCTGTTTATTTACAGTGTCTTTGTGTACGTTTGTATGACATGAAGTCTTACTGAGGTTTGCATTTGATGACGTTTGCACTTTGTTATTGGTTAGTCGAAACATTATGAATGTGAATTTCCTACAATAAAGGAGAATCGCTCAGCTTTTCCCTGCGCCGCCTTTATTTCTCTCAGTTTCTCGTTGTGTGATTGTTCAGACTGAATGGTGCGCTTGCCTCAGGTCAGCGGTTACAACTGCTCTCCAACACGATGCTACAAATTGGTAAGTGGTTAAAGGGAGACAACCCAGTGATTACCGCGTTGACTCAAATCCTGCTGGAGTGTCAAGGCGGCGCCGCGAGCCCGCGCCGCTGACGCGTCCGAGCGTAATTTCTGGCTCGGTTAGAAAGGAGGCTGTTTAATTTGAGAAAAAGACGAGAGCCGAGGCGGCGATTAGAGATCTTTGTCAGCAAACACTCGGTTATTTTATGTGTAAACGGCGCTGCTTAAACGGGGGCCCAAATTTGGGTCGTGAACCGCGAGACAGCGGCTCCTTTAAAAGCCGAGTGATTTACACAATTCATTAAAGCCAATGAATCTTCAGCCGGCGTCATATTAAATGGTTACTTACTCTCAAATAGCCCCCTGGGAGCCGGATTGTTGGCCTGCGAATAGATTAAAGTTTACGTTGAAAAGAAAAATTGAATTCAGAGGTAATCAATAGCATAATGGGCCAGTGAGGGGAGCCCGCCGCCTGAAATGAAATTACCATATTTTTAATCTTAATTTTCCACTCTGTTTATCTGACAGTGTGGATGTGCAATCCAAACAGATAATGAGAGAGTGGGATATTGACAGCGGGGTCCTCTGGAGTGCTTGTTTCAGTGATTAAACGCTGTGATCTGTGATTACTTTGTGTCGGGGGTGTCAGGCTGGCGGCCAGGGGGCCCGGGGAGACGCCGCCGCCGCCGCCACCGCCGCCACCGCCGCACGGCAGCTGGAGCGGGCACGGGTCTCCGAGGTGCTAATGCACCTGACACAGCATTGACGGCGCCGCGCGCCCTATCAGGGACTTCACCGCACGGCAGCTGCCACAATGGGAAATACTCAGGGCGCTATCTACATCACAGTCAGCATATATCCTCCTCTGCTCTCCCCTCGATAACAGCCGGCGCAAGAATGGCGACAACAAAGTTTGCACAATAAGTATTATTAGCCGGGTACCTTCCCATGTCCCCCTCCTCCCTCCCCTCGCAATAATAGCACCATTTTAGGACATATCTGAATAGGTGTGCGGACATAGTGCTGAGATGGCTTTAATAAACAAACGCCGGAGAAAAAACCTGGCTGGCCCGCACAATGAAGTTTAATCCCAAAGAAATAAAACACGGAAGAAGAGTCAGCACAATGTGGAGCCGGCTGAATGAAATGATGATATTCAGGCTGCGGCGGCGGCGACGACGGCCGGTACCGACTTTTAAGAGAGGGAGTGATACGTCGGTGGCTGATTCGAGGGCGCGATAGCCGGCCGCATTCACAGTGAGACGACGTTTTATTGTACGAATAATGTAACAAGTATCGGGAACAACTGGAAGTGCTGCGGATTGTTTGAGGCTGTTTAGCAGCGGGCCGAGACGTAGGTAGGCTGAAGGCCACTTTTGGGTTTAGGACACAATGTTGTTGTTTTTTTTTGTTTTGTTTTGTTTTTTTCTCTCTCTCTCTCTCTCAAACTTTCTGTTGCGCCAGCGTTTTTTCCCCTTTTGTGACGGATACCGCTGTTTGACAAATGGAAACAAATTGCACGGTGAAGGCGTGTGAATGGCAGGGAGCCGGGGAGTGTCAAACCCGGCGCTGAAAGACGACGAAGCCGGAGCCTCAGGTTTTTGTGGGCGACTCAGACCTGACTGATCCCAGCATAAAGTACTTGTTGAAGAGAGGGAGAAAAGGAGAACGGGATTTCGACAGGCTGCAGTGAAATTAGGAGAATTGACTATGGCGGCTTTGTTCCTGGCTGGGTGACATGGAGTGGGGGGGGAGGAGGAGGAGGAGGAGGAGGAGGGGAGGGGGGAAACGGGGCGACTGGAGCGACTCCCCAGAGACTCGGCGCTCAGCCTTTCTAAAGTGACTACAAACCGAATATCTGACAAGTTCCCAAGGCCTGACGTGACTCCGTGTAGGAAAACAAACAACAAATAGCGCGCTTTGAAAAACACACGTGGTGACACTGGATGCTCTGTGGTAGAAAACGGCTTTTTATCTCGGTAAAAATAGTCGCTCAATTCGGAGCGACGTGCGGGGTTTGCCATGTTTCCCCGCATCCTCGCAGCAACCTAGTTAGACCGAGTTCTCCCCGCCGACACACTTTGTGAAAGTAGAAAAATTGAGAGCGAGCGAGCGAGCGTCAGCATGTAACTCGTGTAACCGACGCCGCCTGTTTTCATCTGGCATCCTGAACACACACACACATTTACACACACACACACACACACGTGAGGCTCAATAAGCCGCACTGCATCACGGTGCCTCAGCACTTTGGTGACCAGCCCGCCTCGGCTTTACGGAGCGGCTGAGTAACACGGTTGCAAAACAGTAATTACAGGTCACACATGTGAGGCGTGATTCTGTTTTTTTCTTTTTTGTGTAAATCATCCAGGTTGTGGTTTGCTTCCACACTCACAATAATATCACTTTTATTTTTTTTTTTGGGGGGGGGGCGCGGTATAGCAGGAGGAGATGCTAATCTGGGAAGCCGGCACGGAGAGAGAGAGAGAGGAAAAAAAAAGAGAGGGCGATCTCAAAGAGGTCTTTTAGTTTTATGTGCTAATGCTACTTTGAACTAAAGTGGCTAATGTGCTCCTTTGAAAGGCCACTAAATAGGAAGCCCCTTTGCATGCCTTAGCCTTAAATCCCGGACATGCTCTGTCACCTACCAAAAGTGCCGTTTGATTCTTCAGCTGCGAGAGGAAAAAAAAAAAGAGGCAAAGTGGAGGCGAGACAATGGCGGCAAGCTTATCTCATCAGTAAATAAGGCTTATTGCTTCAAGCTATAAAGGCCTATGCTTATTGGTGATGTCATCCCTTTGTGGAAGATTGATGAAGCTTGAGGCGGGTGGGTTAGGGTGGGTTAGGGTGGGATAGGGGGGGGCGGCGGTGGTGGTGGGGGGTCAGATTGTGAATTGGTGTGTGAGTGTGGAGAGGTCTGGCGCGCCGAACTCTTGGAGTTTCCAACTTTTCCCCGGCAGAGTTTTGATTTGATTTAAAATGTATGACATATATTTTAACTGCGGCGGCTCTAAAATTGCAGTCTTTGGTGGTAAACTAACCCAAAATGTACTTCAAAGTTCCATCTGGCCAGGGGGGCTTTTATCCTCGGCCATGGGAGCGGTTGATGTTCTGTGCATGTAAACGTGCAGCTTTGGGTAAAGGTGGGGACAGCTTGTGTCCCCCACCACCTCCCTCCCTCCCACCCGTACCCCAACTCTCTCTCCCCCATTCCCTCCCTCCCTCCCTCCTCCCACTCCATTATTGTCTGGTTGCATTTACGTGGGTCCAAGGGCCCACTGTGTCTTTTCGGGTTACTTTCTCATCATTTCTCCTAATGTAGAGACCCACAGGGTTGGTGGCAAGCGCACAATGCGGCTGTTGTATGGTTACTGTCAGCTCTCTCAAATAAGGCTTCCTGTTCATTAGACTTCTTTTCACCTCCGCACAATGCGCCGGCTTTGCAGCAATAGTGAGTCGACGCCCATCTCT
Organism: Malacoctenus triangulatus; assembly: GCA_032274725.1. NCBI lineage: Eukaryota > Metazoa > Chordata > Actinopteri > Blenniiformes > Labrisomidae > Malacoctenus > Malacoctenus triangulatus. Next base: position 11,649,325 of record JAUESE010000027.1, read on the forward strand.
TCAATGCCATGTGAATAGTTCTAAATAGTGTGTATGCAAGCCATTGTTGTCTATTGTGTGTCCGGTCTTAATGCACAGTGATTTGCCCGCTTTTGTAGCCCGGGATACATTATCTTTGCCGATGTGGCTTCAGATGCATGCCTGGCCTTTGAGCCGGTAAACAGTCTAAAAGTTAACTCCCGGCGGACAATGCCGGAGATGCCCGATAAAGTGGGGCAGCGCTCTCGAGCCGGCGCCGTTCACGCTCGCACGGAATCGCTCAAACGGCTTCTCTGGAAACTTTGCGCGTCGATTTCACGAGAAACTCTGACTTCGCCGATTGGGAAAACCTTTGAAAAGTAACACAAAGACAAGTTTGGGCTGTTTTTTAGTTGCTATAAAACAGGTAGTAAAAGTCGATGCCGACTGACTGACGTTATCCGCGGCACATCTGGCGAGGAAGGTGTGCTCGCAGGGCGAGACGCGTTTTAAACCCCTGTGTCTTTATTCTCCAAACCGTCAGGCTGTAAATGAAAGTGTAATACGGACAGACAGCCGACTGGCTAATCTGACGCACGTCACAGTCGGGAGAATAAAAAAATACTTTTATATCTGGGAGATAACGTCAAAGTGACGCGCGTCTCGCGGCGGCGGGGAAACCTTACGTCTCGTCGGTTAACGTGGATTACCGCTTTTTTTTTTTTTTACGCGTGTTCGAACCGTCTGACTTTATTGATCGGGCGGCGAGTGAACGGGGAAAGTTACTCAGTGGGTGCGCGGTCTTTTTGGTTCCTTAGCTTCGCGTTTCAGACGGCGAGAGAGAGAGAGAGAGAGAAAGTTCCCGTCGGCTTTGTCCGGACTCGACTGTCGAGTTACCTTGAAGCCGGCGCGGGCTGACTTTTGAAATGCTGTTTATTGCCTTGAGTTAAGCTCGGGTGTAAAGATCAGCTTTTATTTCTTACTACAGAGGAAGAAGAAGAAGCTGGCAGCGCCTCTAAATTGTCAAGAAAAGGAGGAGGAGGAGGGAGGGGGGAGTTTCTACCAAGAAGCCAAATAACCCTGACAAAAAAAAAAAAAAAAAAAAAAAAAAAAAAAGGCAGGAGTTGGAAAAGGCAGCATATTATAGCCTTCATCTGTTTGTAGCATTGTTCTTGGGAGTGTATACATCACCTCCAGAGAGTAACCGATAGGCCCGGCCATTCAGCGCCGGGATGGACGCACAAAAGCAGAAGATATCTGCGGCACAGATTACATTATGCTCCCTTCTAAAGCATTCACAGGCAGCTATGCAAGAAGAGAAAAGGAGATGCTTTTAATGCCGGCCGGTGATTACAGGTGAGAGATGTAACCGATAGTTGGCCCATTATTGTTCGGAGATTTGGTGTGTTTGACCCCCTAAAGCATTCGGCTGCCGAGGGAATTCAAAAACAAGCGGGCGGCCTCAGAGGAGGAGGAGGAGGAGGAGGGAGGAAGAGGAATGTCCCGATGGCTCGCGGCGACACCGATACGCCGTCGCGGGCCTGCGGGACGCCTCCCCGACGACTCCCCGCCACTCCTCCCTCTCTCACGCCGGCAACATCTGACCTCCATTAGCCCGCCAGGTGCGTTTCACATTTTATTTAATGAGCAGCAGTCGTGAGGTAATCCAACAGCCGGCGACGGCGACGACGCCGCTCCTCCTCCGAGCAAGTTTGTTTCTTTTTTTCTTTTCTTTTTTTTTTTTTGTGCGTGCCGAAGTAGCGATGTTGACTCGCGTCGCTCGCGGGCTGATATTTCCATTAAAAGGCCTCCCTTCTTATCAAATAATGAAATAAAGAATCTGCTACTCGCCCGGTGCTATTACCGCCCACAAATCAAAAAGGTTCCCCGTGTAGTGTCTTGCCTCCCAAGCCAGTTAATTAGGCGGCGATGTGCTACATACTAATGCTACTTTCATGAGCATAATCTGAGACAATAAACGCGTCTCTCCTTTGTGTCCCCTCTGCAAGCCCTCTTAATTAATATCAGCAAACACAAACCAAAGTTAATTGAAATTTGAACATCCCCGTCTTTGTAGTTTTACGACGACGGTGCCGTCGCTTTGTTTCGGGTGACGATAATGGCGGGGGCATCGTATCGCTATTTAGCGCCGCCGATTGATTGGCTCGCCGAGCGGCGGCGCCGGAAGTGTAGAAAGAAAGAAATGTCTTAACCATGAGGAAAACACAGGTGGCAATGCATGCAACCCCAGAATTGATTCAGCCGGAGACATTAATATTCACACTCCCCCGGATAATCACGGCGAAGGTGTACATGATTTGTTCCCATTGATTAAGTGACATTGCTGCAGCTCCTCTCGCCATGGTTATTAATATCGTTTGCATTGATATTATTTATGCGTTAACAACAATTTCAACCAAGTGAGGGAGATTACAAGGCTGATACAAAGGAGCGGCACCTCGCCGGCACGTAGCTTTAATCAGGAGCCCTTCTGATGTAAAATCTTTACGGCTTTAATCAATCTATGGACGAGCTTTTTTCAACTGTGTGCAAACTTTGAATAGCATAGTTTTAAAGAGGCTGTGCCCTGGCTGTCAGGCGCCTGACGTGTTTTGCAAATTGCAACTCCTCCGGCGAATATGAATCAGCTGGCGCGACCCCGAGTGTTCCCTCCTATTCACGGCGCGCACACTTCAGATTTCACATGGTTTTACATGAATTCTTTGGACCCGCTAATGTCATCAGAGCAACAATCCCCAGCTAAAGTGGGATTGTGGCGCGCCGAGCGCCGCAACAAAGCCCGATCTGGCACGCTGCTACTTTACACAGCTCCCTTTTTCTCTCCGTAGTTATCACCCTCCTTTTGTGGCGTTGGCCAGCGAACAGAAATAGCTAAACAAACTCAATAAACAGATAAACAGTGGGTTGTCTTTATAGCCTTTATGCGGGGACGTTCCCGAGCCAAGAACATTTCTGAAGTTAACAGTATTTCTGTTCCGCTGCTGTTGGTCACAGTCTGTCAGACATTATTTGCATCTGCATGTCCGATTAACAAATATGACATATTCCTAAGATCAGGCTCCTAGCGCTCTAACCACCCACCATGGCAATTAACTGTCTACTAAGCTAACAAGCATAACACACATGCCTGATGCAAGCCAGTAGGATATCAAGCTACTCTCCCAGATGTATCCCTGCTTACCCTGTAGTGCCAATGCAAACACACACACACACTCACACACACGGTACACTGAATTTCAGATGCCGATTAACCTGCGGCTCTGGACTGAGCAGCTTTAGTCTCACCGGTCTGGATACGGCGCTTTAACGTCGGCGCGCAACCCGGCGTCGGGAATCCAGCGAGTGGGACTTGCAGCGAGACTTTGTCGGGGTGGAAAGGGACTCGCGATTAAATTCGGGCGAGTTTCGCCCAACTCGTCACGGGCAAATTCGAGGCCCGAGAGTCGAGCACGTGCCGAAACGATTTCAAGCACCGACATGTAAAATACCTCCATCGATTACACTTGGAAATCAAACTAAACTCGTTCAATTTTAATCTAAATACATTTTTTTCAACTTAATTTTAATCTAAAAACATTTTTTTTTTTTACTTTATTTTAATCTAAATATATTTTTTCAACTTAATAATATGAAAAATATTCAGGAACAGCTTAGTTTTG
>JAUESE010000027.1:11679633-11692812 GCA_032274725.1 Malacoctenus triangulatus
TGGTTGATCCAGGCACTTAAATGTCTTCAGTCTTTAAAGATAAAAAAATACAACCACTTAAAGAAATTTGTTTATTATTTGAATAATTACAATAAAACAACACTCATGGCAGTGTTTTACTGCATGACGTTGGCGTGTATGAAGGGGTCTATATGTGGCAACGGTTGCCTCATGTTTTCATAAGCTCCCTGCCTGATGCCCTGATATCATTATGTGTCAGTGTTAAACCCTTTATGTGCCTGTAAGACATTTGTAGAAGTGAGATTAGGCAAATTAACATACATATGTATCACCGGTTCAACCATGTTGACCTTAGAGGGACGTACAATGGCGAGCTCATCTCTAATTCGCCCAGGGCTGCCCTGCCGGCGTGTGGATTATCACCTGGCTTCAATGGCCTGAGATGGATCATTTTAGTATTTTTTCTGACATGAATAATACATCAATATCATCTGTTTGAGGATATTTTCTCAATTTGTTTGCAGGAGTCTGCCTCTTGCTCACCTGGTTGTCAGAGCGTGTATGTGTGAGTGTGTGTGAGAGTGTGTGTAGGTGTGTGTGTGTAACGCTGGGAGATATACAGCCCAGTGCTGGCTTCTCTGCAAGGAACCTCAAAGAGTCTGATCACTGACTTCTCCATCTCATTTTAGGCAAATCAAAGTGTGAAAAGTCTCTCCTGAAGCAATATCTCCATCATCAGGTTGGGTCAAGAATGTTTATGAAGGCTGTGTGTCATATTACCTGTAATCTCCAGAGTATGAACCGCTGTATTTCTTACTTCTCTATGCTCCCAGGAGGGAAAAAAATGCCTAAAATTATCTTGCATTGCACCTTTTCCGCAACACCTCAACATGGCAAATCAAAGCCTCAAAACCGTACATGTCACTGTGCCCAAGGTCACCAGGAGAAATGAGAAATCTCTGTGTACTGTACAGTCCATCCCCATAAACATGCCACACAGCCTCTGAAGTCTGACTCTGCTCTTAAGAAGTCCAAGTTTGTTTAATAGTACATAATGCAATAAGTTGACGGACCCCTGCCGGAGTTCAGAGGGGGGATTGCTTGAATTAGGTTGGGGGGCGAGTGAGGTGGGGGGTGAGGGGGGGGGGAGGAGGAGGTGATGGTGGGCGATGGAGTTGAGGTGATCATGGGTTTTGCAGGTGAGCTGAGCGAGGTGCAGCCGGCGGTGTCGGTCAGATCGTCTGGGTTTACTGCCGAGAGATTTTCAACAATATCGCGGCGTAAAAGTTACTTTGTTCATCGCAACAATCCAGGTCACTTTTTATTTAATAAAGTAAAATAAACCTGATTTTCACACCTTTACATCTGATCCCCATTTTGGTTCCTCTCTCAGTGGGGAAACTTGGATAAATTGTTGATGAGACGGAAGAATTTTGTGTTTTTTGGCAGATTATTTTTAACCATTTGAATTTTTATTCTGCTAGCAGACACACTGTAGCTACTCGACAACACAAAAATATGTAAATTCAACATATTATTTGATATTCTTTTACAAAAAATGTTGAAAATCTTCCCCTCGGTTGAAAATTCACGGATGAAAAGGACCAACTTTCAAACGATCATGCACAAACGTGTGTGTTTCTGCCTTTTTTCAGCACAACCCCTCAAGATTAATAATAAAAAATATATTTAAAATAATACCGACAAATTATTATACTGCAAGTAGGAACAGTTCATAAGCATTTAGGGAAAAATCACTGAAACAAATATGTATTTGTCACAATGAGACTTTTAGAGGAAATGACGTACGTGAAATATACTAATTATAGAACGTCATGCATATTTATATACATGATATTAATTCAATTCAGCTTTATTTATATGGCACCAATTACAGTAAAGTAATCTCATGGCTCATTACGTTGAAATACAAAGAAAAAACAAACAAAATCTACACGATGAAGCATTTAGGCAGCAGAGGGGAGAAAAAAGCCTGCGCTTTAAACCTCCAGCAGGACCAGAATGAGACTTCATGTCGGTGGACGGGACACAGATAGGAAGCGACAACAAGCAAGTTAACATCCGACACGGAGGTCGACATCCGACAGCGGGCTGCGTGCGTGTGAGAGCCGGCATCGTGTAACACTCCTGTAATACCTGCGCTGTGACACCGCCGCATATCTTAGTGTCTGCACGACACACAGAGCGGCGAAGCACCGCGATCCACTGAAACAGTCCAGAAAGGGGTTTTAATACTGTCAGAGGAATATTCAAAGGAGGGAAAACGACTGATTTTGGACAGTTTTGATGGGTTTTTTTGGAGTCTGAGGGAGCTCACACAGCAGAAGTCAACACCAAGGTGAAGATATCTCATTAGATGTTAAATGAAACAGACACACACACACACGAGGTGCTTTACAGCCTTCATCTGTGGACAGTTTGGTTTCAGAAAGACGCGGCGCGTATCGCTGTCTGAACACCAACACGGACGAGCGTGACGCATCCCAGTCGGGGGAAAATACCGAGGAGGAAACGTCTAAAGTGGGAACCAGACTTTTTATATTCCCCCTGCTGGCTGGGCGTCTGACTCTAAAGCTCCCACTGCTGTTTAAAGGAACTCACTGCACTAATGACTTCACATTCAGCCTCAAATAAAGGAGCATTATTCTACAAATCGAGCCGGGATGATACGAACGCTGATTGGGAAAACGCGGCGTCCGCGAGTGTGGGAAACGTAAACTTCAGGAGGGGAACTGAAGGTGTGTTTTTGGGCGAAACAATTGCGTTTTTAAACAAGATTACACTTTCTCAAAGAGATGGTATAGCTGCTAGGAAGCCACCCAAATCATTAAGTTAATAACCCAAACCACGCGCTGTAGGATTATTCTATGAATCCATCAATAAATTAGAATAATGTCAGTGAGCAGCCTGAACAAATGTTCTTTAAACTGACATGACATTTTTTGTTCCATTTCCAAATGACCGCTGGCTGAGATTGCTGGCTCTCGTATTAATTCGCAGGTTTTCAAGGGAGAGAGAAGGGGGAAGGAGGGAGGAGGGGGGGGCAGAAAAATATATCTATCATAAGTAGAAATAATGAAGTTGAAGAGCTGATGCCCCCGAGGAGCAGTCACAAAGAATTATATCTTTCTATAACACAGGACACAGGCAAGAAAGATAAGTACCTGTCAGTTGGCATACTCTTCTGCTACATGTGCCTATCAATAAAGGAGATTATTTCTCCCCAGTTATTACAACAAAGATCTGGGGGGCTCCAAGATTGCACCTTTAATGAGAAGGAATGATTTCCTCCTGCACACTCACAACCACACTTGAAGTGAGTGAGCTGTAATGCCATCAATCCCCCCACCACCACCACCACCACCAGCCCCCCCCTCCCTCCTCTCTCTCTCGATTTTTACAAGAACTTATTAAAATGAAATTTGGCCAACATTAATGCACAGGGATTATTTATTACATTTTTAACAGGATTATGGTGTGCAGAGCTTGATTTGGGATTCATACCTCGCATTGTGACATCGGTGGTTTAGCACTCAAATTCTGTAGACTTCTTGTAATTAACGCCGGCAAAATAGATGGCTGCCAAACGATACTCCGGCTCCATGGACCCCCCCCCCCCCCGGCGCCCCGCGGACGGCGTTCGCTCAATGAGGGAACTTGGATTCCCCTCGTTGTGCTCGCTTCGTGGAGTCCAAATGGTGGAGGAGAAAAAAAAAAGGGGAGATTTCTCCCCTCACAGCTGTTTATTTATTAAACTACACGGTGGCGTCAGGCGCGCGGGCTCGTTTGATAGAGTCGACATTGATCTCACATCTGTGCCTGTCGGATTGTTTTCCCACCCTACACACACACACACACACACGAGCGCGTGAACACACACGTTGTCGCGGCCACGGTGTAATGCACTGGAACAACCTTATAGATGCCTCTGTAATGACGATATAAAGGAGGCAGGAGTGTGTACCTTGATGACAGTAAAGCAATAATTTGTGTGGGCACCTTATCATATTCGGCAGAAAATCCAACACATGCAAAAACGCGTCTTTAATCTCGGAAACACGGCCGCTTCGTGAAACGTGCCATTAGTTATACTGATGAAGGAGCATGACTTCATACCTTAATTGGGAAGTAATGCGGAGGTCCTCAGAACAAATCTATTAGCTATGGTCCTAGTAGACATCACATGCAGGGGTCCTTCAGACATCCCATACTCTTTAGCCACAGCATCACGCTGAGCCTCGTCAAAGTGTGTTGTGGAAATTTTCCATGTTCTTTGTTACCATCAAAAAAAAAAAAAGGGAGAAAAAAAAAGAAGGGCTACATTGAAGGTAATGGCTTTTGAACATCGTATTTATACTCGCTTTGTTTCCTTGTGTGCGGGAAGAAAGGGGGATCTATAAAAGGGACGTGAAACAGGGAAAGCAATCAAAAGCCTGGCCTTCACTCGGGCTGAGCGGCGAGCAGGAAATGATAGAAGGCGAGGAGCTGCTGAAGTACCTGCAGACAGAGAGACATCTCTGTTTCCCTCCTCCGAGCCACTAAGAGGTCCTCCTCTCCAAATGTCTCCCTTTATCACCCCGCAGAGAAAGTATGCTGCCGCTGCTTCAATGCAAATAGCCGCCCGGGTTACCAATATTGGCTGGAAACACGCAGTTCAAAAAAAAAGAAAAAGAAAAGAAAAAACGCGATAAATCGATGCCATGACATATGGTGAAAAACACTCGGGAAGGTGTTCAACTTCCGGCATGTTAATTCAAGCACGTGCAAGTTGATTGTGTGAAGGATAAAATGGGTCAAGTGGAAAAGACCCCCCTTTGACAGCCCCATTCAAAAAAAGCAGCAAAATCTTGGAATAGCATCATACACTCCCCCCTCCCTCCCTCCCTCCCTCCTCTCCTCTCCCTATAAACTCTCACAAGAGACACAAATGAACTTGAATGTCTAAAGCCGAACCTCTAGACTTTGACATTGGCGCAGACAGGTGTAAAAATACACATAGCGAACACAGAGCAATAATAGGAGATTTATGTATGTAGGGCGCAATAGAAACGCGGCGCCGGAGCCGGGTGCTGTCAGGTTGGTTTTCCTGTTGCGTCATTCACCGTGCCAGTGCGCAGTGAAGCCAAATATGGCAGAAACCTCCATTCCTGCGAACACGTGCCGCGTGATCCCCCTGTCAGGCGAACAGACGCCTGAGCGCCGCGAATTGTCGGGTGTTTGTGCGCCGCGCGCGAGGAATGAGTAAACAAGTTGAAATATCTCCCCTCTTAATTTGACGCACAATGCGTCTTGACAGCTAATTCGGCTCATGCAGATTGGAGACCCAGTGTCATGTGTCAGGTCCTTTCTGCTCAAACAAACAGGCGAAGTTTGGTGGCGGCTCGCTGATAACTCGCGGATCGACGCGCCACACAATGAATCGGACGGTTTTTTTTCTCTCCCTGTTTGTCCTGTAATATTATCACCTCGCTCTGACCCCGGCTAACCTTTTACCTGTACAGTCAATACACTCAGAGGTGATAAAAGACCAGCCGTGAATGGAGTGTGTGTAATGTTGCAGCCAGCAGCGATTACAGAGGTAACATGAAGACTTGGAAGCAACACTGAGACAGGGCTTTTTTGTGCGTGCTAAATTGCTGGACAGCTCCGGGGCTGACATTTAAAACATAACATCACCAAACAAAAACACATTAAAAGAGAAAAGCTGAGCAGGGGGGCTTTAAGGGAAACCTGAAATTCAAGTTTTGGCGAAGGCGACTGACCCAAATTTCCTGCCCCTTCTTCTCCTTAACATGCTTCTGCAAGCCCGGGCCCTGGGGTGACGTATCCCTTACACAGGGATTGCCAGTGCATTTACATAGCATGGTTAATGAGAGATCAACACCAGGAAAGCGCCTTGAATATAAAGCTTTCTTGTAAAAATAATGAGCGAGCGATTGATCCATACTCAAACAAGCCGGTTTGCTGAGTTAATACCAAAGGCAGATTATAGCCGCTGCCAAAAGTGCCCTGGCGTGCGACGCCTTTTGCTTAGAGGGTCCCCAAACTTGTCATCACATTAGCACATGGTCAAGGAGTACATCCCACCACTCTCATAAACTGCTTTCCTGCACAATTAGCCTTCTATAATAAGGCAGCTGTCTGACTGCCGGTAGGGAGAAAAAGAGGGGAAATCACTGAGTTTTTCTTTTCTTTTCTTTCTCTCTCTCTCTCTTTTTTTTAAACATAGGATGGAGGGATCGTTTACAGCCACTGAAATACAGACAGCTCCCCCCTGCTGCCGTCTCTCTCTCTCTCTTCCCCCCCACCCCCCCGACCGAGTCATCACTGGTCCTCACATTAGGTTCCGAGCGTTACGACAAAGTGCAGGTTTCTTTATAGTGCCGAGCATCTATTGCACTTTGATGAAGGCAGACAAAAGAGGAGAGGGAGGGGTGGGGGGTAAGTGATTGAAAAAGAGTGTTAAAAGTATTGAGAGAGGGAGGGAGGGAGGGAGGGGGGAGAGAGAGAGAGAGCAGCCAGGGCAGATGTGTTTTAGCTGGAGAAAAAAAAAAAAACCCAGGGAGAATCAGATGTTGAAGAGGGGATGGCAAGTTTTCTGAATAAAATAATAGATAATTTCATTCCGACAAAGGCGAGGAAACTACGGGCGAGGGAACAAAATAGCAGGAAGGGATGGAGAAGGGAAAAGGGGGCTTGAAAAGAATAAGAAGAATTCAGTGCTGCTTCTTGCAAGGAAAAAGAAGAAGAAGAAGAAGAAGAGAGAGAAAAAAAAAAACATTGATGACACCCGGTTCCATTCTTCCGCTCTCCCCTTTCTCTGCTCCTCGCCTCGCAGCACGGCGGGCTAAGCTGGGAGCTGTAATGTCATTAAATTGCAAATGCTTTTTTTTCATTTCCGACACACACTGTTTACTTATCTGGCAAAAACATATGTTGGAAGGAATCCGTTAAATTCTGCCCATTGCCTTGGGTGAAAGTGCAATAGAAACGGGCCCACTGAGCTCCTTCTGTCGTCTCCTTTTAGCACTTTGCCTTATCTACAAGGCTGCTTAGCAGCAAACTGGCGAGTTCAATGAAAAATGAAGATACAGTGCGAGATTAGGGAAGAACAGTGAGGGGAGAAATGCTTGGAGAGAGGGTCATCCCATTGCAAATGATTTCACTCCTCTCCATCTGCATAAATGACTATTTTTAAGGCATCTCCAGCGTCTGTATATTTTTCTCACTCTGCCACACATTTAATTTCACGCCCCGTGTTCTGAATATGCTTAAATGCATATCTCTGATGCACCTTTAAGCCAGAGGAAAGAGGATGGGGGGGGAGGGGGGGGAGTGTGAGGGGGGGAGAAGTGGGGAGGGTACGAAAGCAAAATTAAAGATAAAATGGTGTGATTTGCACTACAAGTCTATTACTTTATGGCATTTACATATAGTTTACCTCTGCAATTCCAAGATTTTTTTTTTCCTGCCACCTTCCTATCAGTATTTGGGCTTGTATAAATATGTATAAATCTTTGTTGAGGAAAAAAATAGAATTCCTAGCACTGCACTAGAAAGTTTGAAGGGTGCACTTTCTTGCTTCAACTTCTTCTCTTGCTCCCGTGAGACTGTCAGCATATCTGCTGGGGGTGTTCTCTACCAGCTTGCCCCAACAAAGGCACAGGCTTCAAGCACTTTGTGCCTCCACGACCCCCCACCCTCCTCCCCCGCCGCCGCCGCCGCCACCCTCCCACCTCCTCCTCCTCCTCCTCCATCCACCCTCCTCTCTGTGAGCAGAGAGGGATCCTGGGTCAGGACTTGGCTTTAGAGGACGGGCCTGGCAGAGCCTAATGCCAGTGCGGCATCCTTGTCAAACAAGTGGCTGAGGGAGCGCGAGTGAAAAGCGGCGCTCGGACTCCCAGTGGATGACAGTTTATGACGGCGGATCCCAGATTCCCCCCCCCCCCCCCCGAACGGGGGTCGCGCAATAGTGACTACGTGCTCGGCGGCGCCGCCGTTGTGCTACCAAGTGGGATGTGTTGTTCTACAGTGGCGAGGAAGTTTTGGGCTGCGAGCGGCGGAGAGCCCGCCCCTAAACAGCAGAGGAGACGGAGGCTGTGGATTGGCCTGGGAGTGGGAAAAAAAAAGAGGAGAGAGAGCGAGCGCGGCTATTCAGAGCACGATTCCTTTTCCCTCATTGTCTGCCCGCTCAGATTTGAATACGCTCACTCAAAGAAGACGAGAAAAATGCTTCAGCCTCGCGCATTGTTGGCTTCCTCTCTCTTCTTTTCTATTTGCAATTAAATGCATTTCAAATGGAACAACTGTACAGAAAGCATTCGTGATAAGGAGGAATTCCATTGCCTTTAACCTCCTTTGTAATGCTTTGGCAATTTTTTTTTTTTTTTTTTTTTTTTTAGCACTCTCATTATAAGAGCCGCACAATCAAAACATATCTGTGAATAGAAAATGCCATACAAGTAGTAAGTATTGCTTCATTGAAAATTAAATTGCATTTAGAAAAAAAAAAAAAATCTTCCTTTTTTCCCTTCTCCTCCACCGTCCTCTGTGCTCCCTCAGTTCTTAAGCCAATCTCAGTGTTCCTGTTGTGTTGCTTTGTGTGCAACATTGTGTCTTGACAGAACCCTTGTGTCCTGAGCGGTATCACGCACACTGGTCCTAAGCATGGGATGAGATCAGTCAATTAGAATTAATGTCATCTGGTCATTTACCGCTAAACACCCTCCGTGCGCATTGTGTTTGCTTTGTGTGCAAAGCATCAACTGCAAAACCAATCTCATCCTCCAGACATGAATTTTTGAAGGATTTGAACGCTGTAAATAACTCCAAACCCTCTCCTTACGAGGTTTACCCCTGGAGCACTTTGTAACTTATCAGGGCTGCCTTGTGCCTCCTCTAATGCTTGCATTATGCTCAAATGTAAATCGGTAAGCTGCCAGAGAGGTGGGCGGGAATCACTGAAGAAAGAATCACTGAAGGGTCTAGCCAATATTCTGATTGGGGCATAGCAAAATAAACAGTATAGTTTTGTCTCCTGGAAGCCGGTCGAACAAAAATACATCACACTACTCTGTTATATTCGCAAACAATTGTTCTTCACAGGCGCAAACCAGCAAAGGGATTCAGCTCGATTATTACTAATAATCGAGGCGACTCCTGTTTTGTCCCGTTAAATCGCAAAGTTTCAAGAGGTCTTTTTAATTGTTAACTGTAGAATAAAAGAGAAACTAATATATTCAGAGTGAGTGACGCCGAAGGGTCTGACTTGTATTTCTAATTTCCATCTCTAATGGTACAAGAGACTGATTAGTAATTAGGACAGACCCCTTTAAATGCATGTAATGAGCATTATAGGTTTTCCATATAACTCTGCACTTAATACTGAGGGGGAAAAAAAGGATAGCATCTTCCTCAATTTGAACGCGTGTTGACCTTTAATGGCGATTAATCTGCAACACAGTTCTTCATGCTGCACGTCCCCGAATTGGCTTTATAGCGTAATGAGTATATCACTAGAATCTCCCAAATAATTGACCTGAAGCGTGTTTCGCAGCATCACTATTAATCTTATTTTCCAGTGAATAATTTGATCACTTTGGCGGAGAAGTGGGTTATACGAGTACAAACTGGTGCAGAGGGATACGTGGCCTCTAGATATTAATTTGGAGATGGATAGGAGTCTTAAAGAGGATTAAAACTCTATACAGGCTACTCATTTCACATGACTGCATACCACCCAGTCCACTGTATATACTGTCAGTCACTCCCTGGCATGGTTGAGATTTGAAATGGTGACAGTTAAAGTACAAAGATGTCCAATCCTAGACTATTTCATGGCATATTTGGTGGAGCATCCCCAAGGAAATGCAAACTGTTAGGGCACAGTCATTTCAGTGAACCGGGGGGCCGAGAGAAACAGCAACACTGCCCCCCTGCTAATCTCCTGCGACACTGCACCTGCCCCAGCTTTACCCTGACTCTCACAAATGCCACCGCCAATAACACAGCCAGGACTGGTTATTTTAACTTCGCATATTTAGACGGGTTGTGTTTTTTTTTTTATTCGACTGAAACACAGCGGGGAAAAATGGCAGAGTTTCCTGTAACTTTGCCTGAAAGATTCAGAACTAAAAGATCTAAAACTAAACTAAAAGATCTGAATAAAAGACAGCCTTCACGATGATTTAGCATTGCTGAATAAATTAAAAAAAAATACTACTTTTTTTTTTTTAAAATTGTCAACTTCTAGCTGTGGAAAAACCTAAAATTAACATTACTACAAGAGAGAATCCATTAAAATATATTAAAAACCAGACAGAAAAAAAGACATGAGGGTGAATTACGAATATGACAACAAGAGGTCAATTACAAAACTACAAAACTGATTTTATTTTCAAACTAGGGATTAATCTCATGGTAAAATATTTAGGAGAACAGTCGGATATGTTCAAGCATCTCTTAACATATTAATGAAGTTGCATCAAATGACTGTGAATCCTGCCCACAGGTATTCCTTATAAAATACATTTACAGCTGTCATGAACGTTTAATTTAAACACAATTCTGACTCGATTTTATTGCAGTTTAATTGGAAATCTGACGATGAATTCACTCGTATTTACGGGCTTCACTTCCACTCATGAGCCACGTGTTCCTGGCGCCTCATTATTTATACTTCACCCTTGATGTTTATGTGCATTTGTGAGACGCAAACTTCGGTTCGAGCCCGATTTAAAATTCACGTTCGGAGAAGAAAATTCCACAGGCATCAATGATCGTCGATAAACGACATAAAGGACAACAGAAAAAAGCATGCAAATCAGCGCCGTCCACCCGCTCCCCGAAGCCCCGGTGAAAGTAGCTGAAGTGGCCGTATTTAATGAAAATAAGAGCCTGCTTTTATTTCCCACGTAAAATCCAGGATAATATAGGCAGAGTGGATGAGGCGTTCGCTGCCACATTCACCAAACTGTCACGCGTTCGTTTCTTGAGCCTCGTGGTAACACTTAGTTCGATTCATTCCCTTTGAACGACGCTTTACAGAATAGTTTCATTTGTTTACTTGCCCTGAAAAGATGCATTATTATGCATATCACTGGGTTCGCCAAGGAGCCCGAGCAGCCCGAACTCCGAGTGTAATGACGAACGACAGTCAAAAGATACTGAGTGATATGCAAATCCTGTCTTCTTTCTTCCTTATCTACCTGTCAGGTCCTCCAAACACTGTTTTAAAAAATGAATGACTAATACCTACATTAGGGTCTTAATTGTAAGACTTTGATACATATCAGCAAACACTAAAAAATTTAAAATATAGCTTTTGTAACACAGTGAGGTTCTTTTTTGATTGGAAATGATTTTGTTCTAATGGTTATTTTTAACTGTCACAGTCCTGTTTTTATATCTCATGACAGTGTGTGCTGCTTACTTGTCTGTGGCTCTCTGGCACCATCCTGTGTTTCACCAGGAATAATGGCTCCGGCTGTTTGAACGGCTGAGCCCATCCGTGAAGGAAGTCTTTCCCAAAATCCACTGAGCCGAAACACCTGAACAGGAGATAATTTCATTAGGAAACAATTTCAGTGTGGGGAAAATGAAAACGAGACTGAGACGAGGTACAAAGCCCATTTATTCCAATACAGCAGCTGATAATGAATATTCCTGTTGAACTAAAATTGACAGAGTTAAACATACAGTTCAGGTGAATAGACACATATAGAAGAGAACAGAAACCTCCTGGTGTGACGTTTAATAATCTTCATCAAAATAATTAAACTTGAGACAAACTTCAGCTCAGATTTTCTGTTTTTATTCGTCATTTTTCCAGTCTGCAGGCTGAACATGAGTGATTCACCAAAAGCTTTGTTAAAAAGCAAATTAATTTTAAACTCTTCATTTCAGGACGTTTTTCAAACAGCAACATAACAACAGGAAATGCACATATTTGAGGTTTGGTGGTCCACTTTCATTTTTTATCTAAACAGGTCATTTTCTTGCTTTTTTTTCCAAGAGGAAGGGTGCCTTTATTTTGAAGAGATGAGAGGAAAACAAAAACTACACACACCAGATAATTCAAATAAAAACACCTAGCCTTTATGTCACCCTTTTCCTCGGGTCAATATAAAAAATGCTATGTTTTTTAGTTACTTTTACTTGAACTTTCAGTTTCACTTTCAGTTTTTGCTAGCAATATTTAAGGAAACATAGCAAATAAATTAGCAATGTTGGTATAGAATTACTCATTCTTGCGGTGTTTGATATATTACCTATAAGTTAGTTTATTGAAGCTAATTAATGAATACGTAGAGCATAAGTTTGTAACATCGTGCATCTAACTTGTACGAATCTGTAACACACTACTGTGGCAGTTTGATATGAGCTTTAGCACTATTAGCAGTCTGTACTTATAGTTAGCCGCTAGCCGTTGTTAGCTTGCTCTGCTAGCCGTGTTAGCCACCAACCGTCACGCAACTTAAAAGTCCCGCCCAAACGTTGCCGTGACTGCAGACGTTTGACATAACGGGTGAAAACCGTGCAACGTTAAACCTACAACTACAGTAAAAGGAGTGAGACTCAGGTGGGGTGGCTACCTGTCGGCTTTACTTTCGCGGGGGCGGGGGCCCCGTAACTCGGACCGGGAACTGGGTCCGAGGGACATGGAGGTCGGCGGGCCGCCCGCTGGGCTCACCGGCCCGGACTGACACCGGCCCGGGTGATCTGGGTGATGCCGAAGGAAGTCGCTATCACAGAAACGATCATGGCGACAACCGGAAACGTTTTAAATCCGGAACTTTTATTCTGAAATTTTTCACTCCAACTGGTGTGAGAGGATACCGACAGAAGCATCATTGAGTAAGACTTCATAAATAATGACAATTTCCTTTCACACTGTCATACCGATATGCATGTGACTGTCATTGAGTCGGAAAAACGGCAGTTTATTACCAAAAACACACAAAAACTAACAATACTTTTTTGTTGTACATAAACACCGTTTGATTACACCACAGGGTTGCAGTCATGTGTTTAGCTTTTCATTCTGAAAAGACAGAAGAGTCTGTGTTAAACTCAACCGTAGACATCCTTACCAGCATCTTTGGTTCTGTAAAACGTTTATTCACATTAATTTCTTGCTAATTTACTCCAATACAAGTGGAGCAGAGCCAAAGCTTCTTTAATTGTCCTGAAAAGCAC
>JAUESE010000027.1:11747656-11762657 GCA_032274725.1 Malacoctenus triangulatus
CGCCCCCCCCCCCCAAAAAAAAAAAAAAAAAAAAAAAAACACGCCAGAAAAAGTCCCCCCCCCCCCTGCAGCAGATCCGCAGGTACTTAATGACTGCGCGTTTAATGGTCGCAACTCAGCAATTAACGACTATAAACTCATTTCCCGGCGGCTTCGGATCGCAGCGCAGAAGAGTTGGGAGACCCCCCCGGGGGGCGGCGCGCTCAGGACGGCTGCGAGTGTGGAGGTGCCACATGAATCCGGGCGGCGCGTTGTTCTCTCCGTCTCCCCCCACCGCCACCACCGCCACCTCCTCCGGCGTGTTGACTCAAGTTCGCTGGCGAGCGAAGCCCCCGCTCGCTTTGTTGGAGTGGAAATGCGCCGTGGAGGGGAGCGCTCCGCGTTCACATCAGATGCGCCGGCGACACGGGGCGGCACGCAAACTCCGGACTGGAATCCGGAGCACCGCTCGATCCCGCCTCGGTCCGACCGGATTCAAACCGGACGGCTCGGGGAAAAACAACAAAACAAAACATGGCAGCAGGAAATAAAGTGGAAACCTTTCATTAAGACAGCAAGAATAATATTTAAAGAAAATCAAGAAAGAAAATTACCTCCAAAAAACTTTCGTAAAGATATTTGGAATGATTTTTGATGGAAAAAAAAAACGCAAAAAGTAAATTTTCCACATTTTTCATCCGATTTTTGTCCAAATTTTCAGATTTTTCTTCGAAGATTAAACAGTATAATGTCACTTTTCTCACTTTAATCTAAAGATTAATCCAAAGAAATTTTCATTTTTCGACAGAATTCATCTTCTTCTGGCTTTTTTTCCCCTGAAATCAGATTACAAACTATCGGATTACTTTCACATTGTTGTTTTTCTGACTGATTTGGAAAACCAAGCGTGGAAAACAGTGACACACTCTTACGCTTTGGTTTGATTGTGTTCTGATAAAAACTGACGCTTTCTACCGAACGGCGAGGCGAAGAAGCGTCGCCGTCGTGTCGATCCGTATGACTCGCACGTGACGAAGAGCAGGAGGCGAGCCTTCGCGGCCGTATTGATTTTGGCGCCGGCTGATCCCCGGGTAGATCAGCAGTGGATTAGCGCGGCTGCCGTCCCCGTGCCGACGCTCCCTCTTGGTATGGGTCGCCACGTTTCCTCCGGAGCGCTTTAAAGCGCCGGCGTTGCGTCTCGTCTCGCCGACGTGACGCGACGCCGGCAGATTTGGGATCAAACGTCCCCAAAATCCACCGGCGACGGTTCAGGGCGGCAGTAACGAGACGGCGTTTTATTCTCTCTTTCCGGTTATTTGATTAAAAAAAGTCTTTGTTCCTTTTATGCCGTCGCGTTTACCTTCATGAGTGATTATCGCGAAAACATTAACGCGAGGGGATTTTTCCTGCGCCTGCCTCTCAGGTCACCGCCACATATTAACGCGCGTGTTGGTTACAGGGCCGAAACACTTCAAAGGGAACTACTGTCTGGCTACAATTTCATGAAAGCCATAAATCTTTCACCAGACTTGTATTTCCATCTGTCTCCGTCTCTGATGATTGCAGCATATGTGCTCATGTGCATTCGGAGGGGGTGGGGGGGGGGTTAAAAATAAAGCGGTCAAACACAATCTTGGCGGCGCTGACGTTGAGTTAAAGGATAATGGCGGCGTCGACGAAGCCCTCCTCGCCCTCCTCGCCCTCCTCGCTCTCCTCGCTCTTCGCTCTCCGGTTTGAAAAGTGAGACTTTTTTGACCCGGACATGTCACGCCTAATTCACGCGTCCAACTTTGAACCCCCGGGGGAATCGTTTCATCCAAATGACATTTTTAATAGAATGAAAAATTAATTTCATGGGAAAGTCTTAGTCCGAGATAGCCGTCGAGTTTCCTTAACTGGACGAGACGGCGCAAGTCTGCTCAGAAGTACGTTTTTTTATTTTTTTCCCCCTCCGGTTTTATTCTGCTTCTTCTTTTTTATTAACTGAGATTTCAGCCGTGTGCCGACGTCCCGCCGGCGTTCGTCCTCGGGGTCTCGCGAACGAGAGGAGGAAGAAACAAAAATAAAACGTTTCGTCATGGAAGACAGGCCGACTGGAGACGTCCCGAAATTTGATGTTTTCATAGACGTCAGAGCTGCAAACGCTGCAGCCGTCAAGGTGACTAAAACACGGCGCCGGTGTCGGAATTTTCGGGGACTGGGCGGCCCCCCCCTCTCGGTCCTGATGCAGGTTTTTTCCAGGCGAGACACAAACGAGACCGATGACAAATTGAGCACAGGTGTGACAGTTTTACTCTTGATTACGAAAAGGTTACGAAAGTTAAAGGAAGAGGAGTTTAAAAGCAGAAAGTCGGACATGTTTCCCCCAAGAGGTCGACATGTAAGAGCTCAATGCTCAAGGATAATATTATACTATCTGGTCAGGCCATAAAGATCCCACCCTCCCTAACAGGAAGTGTCATCTATACGTCCATATTTGGCACAAAATGTGTAAAAGTGTCGGTTTGAATTGTAAGCTTTCCCAGCTCCACATTCTTCCTGTGTGTTCTGCCGTTGAGGCGACACTAACTGTGTTAAAGCTCCAGTACTCTGTTGTTTTGTGAAGCATTGTCGGCCAGAAGCTCATTGGTGATGAATTTTTTCGAACACCTGCGTCGCATCAGCAGAGCAGGAAGCAGCAAACAGGACTGAATGGATTCACTCAGAGACGTGACGGTGACGGTGACGGTGACGTTCCTCGCAGTCCAAACGACGCCGAGTGAAGCTTCGGAGAGACGTCCTCGGCTTCCGTGACGGCTCGCAAACAACTGCTGCCTGTTTACCTGCACGCCGAGATGTGGGCGTGTCCACCTGAAGCAAACGCTTTCCTTTGAAGTCTCGTTTGTTGACGTCTGACAAACTTTGAGGGTTTTCCTTCCGGTGCCGCTCGTAACAACGACCAAACAGTTAAAGGTCGGCGAGGTGACGGCCGGTAGATTCGTCGACGTGTTCACCTTTGACCTGTCGACACGTTTGGATTCACAGTCGTCACGTGTCCGTTTGATGTGATCCTGACCCGGATGAAGCACAAACAGAGGACGGATTTCTATTTATATGTATAAAAGATTGTCAGAAAAAGATTTGGATCGTCTGTCAACCCTGAGTATTATTTTTCTGACCTTCCTTGAAATCGCAAAAAAACAGACACAGGGAGAGAAAGAAGAAACTATGAATATTTGTCAAATATGAGTCAAAGTCTTCGAGCGGACCTGCATCCTGATGAACTTTAAAGCCTCGTGTCGGTTTCTCTCACAGATAAACAAGGACAAGGTGTCACAGCGCGGAGATCACGGCGCCGACGTCACCATCGGTGAAAGACAGAAGGACCAAACAGGCCGGCTGTTGTTTGACACCGCCGCTCGCCACAAACACCACAGACAGGACGTAAACGAAAGGAGGGAAACGTCGAACGACGAGTGACAGCGAGCGCAACATTCACGAAGGATTCGTGTATGAAAAGCAGCTTTGGTTCACATTTGGCGGGTGTGACGGCGTAAAACTGTCGAGGCGTCGCCTCACTCACGGTGTAAATGCTGAGCTGACATGTCGATCGCTTAACAACACAACAAAACAAGCGAGCAGCAACTGCTAATCAGGTGTAAACTGCAAATGACAAATGAAGGTGTTGTTTGTGCGTGTGCGTGTGTGCGTGTGTGTGTGTGTGTGTATGTGCGTGTGTGTGTGTGTGTGTGTGTGATCTGACAGAGTCTGAACAGTTTCAGCTTCATCGTGAACTGATGCCATTCACACCTTCACAGTTTTACACCTTTCATCCAATGTGACGAAAATAAAATTGAACGTTTGCAAAGTCACAAAAACTAAAACCGTCTTTTGTGCTAAAAAAAAAAAAAAAAAGTGAACTTAAACCGACTAAAATCACAGGAAAAATATCTTTCGTTTTCGCAAACGGCTGCATTCCCGATTAGCCGAGAACAACAAACCTGCTGGCGGCAGCAAATCCGCCCTCTACTTTCAGGAACCAATCAGAGGCAACTCCCCTCCTTCTCCAGTGGTCACCAAGGTAACAGCTTGATTGACAGCCTCTCAGCTTTCAGCAAGTCAACGTCAACCGTCCTTATCACTGATTTCCACCTTTACTCTGCTCACCATTTCAGACTTTTTTTGGACTCAGTGAAACAAACTTTGACACTCAGAGTTTTTTAGCTTTAGAATAATTTAGAGATTACATTTTTTTGCGGAGTAGAAATGATGACATCAGACTCTTAAAACAACACGCAAACAAACCGTCTGATATTGAGTTTCTCCCGTGATGAAAAGCTAAAGTATCCCACAGCAGTTTATGTTCACCTGGAGACAATTCATCGGTGATAAAAGCGAGAAGTCGGAGCTCAGCAGGTCCGAACCTTCACCGTAAACAGCCGCGTACGCAGGAACAATAATTCTGTAAATTACAACCAACGACTCGTGGCTCCTGAGCGGCTCCTCCGCGCTGCAATAAAGAGTCAATTTAAAAGTCATTTTAAAATCTTTTATTTTGTTTATTTTTTTATTCCGTCCTGTCTCGGGGCGGCGCGGCAGAAACTGACCTGAGAGGAAACGGCCCCCTGTGGACTGGAAGCAACAGAAAAGTCCCTCACAACCTTTTATTCTATCAACCGTGAACTTCTCACCTGCTAAACCACCCCACCCTGGACCCCCCCTCACCCCCCACCCTTCACCTGGGGACCCTCACGTTTACAATCTGGCAGTAAACACATAAAAACTTGAATTTCTTTCACCACCTTTCTCTCAAACAGTCTCTTTGCATTTCCACCGTCCTGTTTGATGTTTATTTTTTAAGTCGCAGGAGTTCTTCTGTTTTCTCTTTTCTCTCTCGCTCTGGAAATTGGAAATGTTTCCCGGGATAAACAATCGGCATCGCATTATGTCTTCGGCAACTGTGTCCTCGTTCGTGTGAGGCGTGAGCAGTCTGGAGCTGTGGGGAGATGCAACGCCGTCTCCCGCTGCAGCCGACAGACGCTCGGAGGACGGGGACCTGTAATCCACTCCCAGTGAAGCCAGCTGCTGGGGGTTCGTTTCCAGCAGGATGTTTGGGGGGGGTTGTTGGTGGAGGGGGGGGGGCAGCAGGAGATCCACTGAGAAAGCGTAAACAAACGCCGGCTCCTCCAAACGAGCTAAATTAGCAATCAGAATAATCACTGAGTTCTCTTCTTGTTACCGAAACTCTCCAGAGCCCCGAGTGGGCGTCGCTCCAGGTGAGGCCGGCTCGGCCCGGCGCCGATCACTCAAACTGCTGCTTTAATAAATCGTTTTTTGCGCAGACCCCCCACCTGAGACCCCTTCACGAGGCCCCAGTTCACTCAGTAGCTCTCAAAAACCCGACGACAACAACGAAGGAATAAAACATGCAAAGGAGGAAGAAGAAAGTCTCAGTTTTTATCAGTTAAACCAACTGAAACAATGAAGTTTAGTGGAACATCTTCAACACCAACAACACGTTTCAGTTCTGGATCATCACTGGATCAAGTTAAAGTGCAGTTAATGTTTCTAATGAAGCTAAGTAAAAGATGAAGATGTGATTATGTGGATCGATCGCAACTGCGCGATTGAATCAGTCGAAGTCGACACGTTGGAAACGGCCAGAAAGTCTGAACGCTGAATACTAACTTGAAGTGAGAGTTAATATCTTAGAAATAAAAGAAGACACTGAATCAGACTGAAAACAACTGGAGCTGCTGGCAGCTGGTGAAAACACAGACTTAACTGTGGGTGAAGTAAAAATACTTCTACTCTGGAAGAAACATGCAAACTTAAAATCAAACTGGGGGTCTTCTGTTGATAGAGTAGAAACACGGACCACCAAACAACCTTCATACAACACGTACAGCAAAGAAACAGATTATCTGGTGATTTTACACTAAAATCACTTTGTCAACGCTAAAAGAGAGATAAACTCACAAGATTTAATGAGTCAAAATGATTATATTATATTATATTATATTATATTATATTATATTATATTATATTATATTATATTATATTATATTATATTATATTATGTTCCTCATTAAAAATTGCAGGTTTCACATGTATTTGAAGTCCTTTAATTAGCTGTAAAATGAACTAATCACATTGAAGCGTTTAATTCAGAGCAGATTTTCATTACCTGTAATGAGGTGAAATGACTCGAACGGAGTCGGTTTAAATTACTCATTAACTGGTTGTTTTATTTGTTTCTTGGCGACCTCGGAGAAGGCGGTGGGGGGGGGGGTTTGTTTTGATCCGAGTCGATAGCACCGAGTCTTCCCTTCATGTCGGTGCAGCTCAGGTGCGTTTACACGGTCGATGTTTACTGTGTTTTTTCAGGGACCAGTGAAAGCTCGCGGTCGAATTTAACGACACATTGTGATGTGAAATAAAGGTCACGTTCGCTGCGATTTCACCTCGCAGGAAAGAAGCGAGGGTGTGAGGATTTTTTTTTCCGGCCGGCCGTCGCGGCGCCGGTGACGTCGGCGAGGTCCCACACGTTGTCGGCGCGCTCGAGGCGACGGAGGACTGAGAATACATTTTCATTACTCACTCTTTATCACCTCGCCGATTGTACATCGCGTCTGAAGGAAACGTGGCTCGGGGCCACGTCTGGGCCTGACGGTGAGGAATGGATCCATTATGTAATGAGGAATGATCAACAGCTACAGCGGGGAAAACACGGCTAACCGCTCCGCAAAGTCCTGCGTGATGAATCGCCGCTTTGCTATCGCTGAATGTGGCGCGGACGCGCATTTAAAAACCGAAACAAGTCACGAAATGTTTTCATCCATCCGTCTTTTGAGCTCCGCCCAGAACCTCCGTCGCCTCGGACGCCTCCTGCTGCCCGTCCCTCCGGCGTTTCCTCGCTGGAAAACCTCCTCAGGGAGGTTCAGATCAGATTCTCCCTCAGATGACTCCTTTCTGTGAGAAAGAGCAGCAACTCTACTCCAAGCTCCTCTGAAACTCATTTCATTTTCAACCAAATTCCAAAGCTTTTGATCATCTCTTCCCAATCTTGCTGAAAGCCCAAACCCAGACTCTCTGCTCCCTTCAGGCCGCACACGGACTTGTGATCAGATTTATCCTCAGCTTACTCCTTTCTATGAGGAGCAGCCACTCTACACCGAGCTCCTCTAAAACTCATTTCAGACGCTTGTTCAACCAAATTCCAAAGTTTCAGATCATCTCTTCCCGAGAAAGCCAAATCCAGACCATTTCCTCCCTTCAGGCCACACGCATCCCAATCAGATTTCTCCTCAGCTGCCTCCTTTCTATGAGGAAGAGCAGCCACTCTACTCCGAGCTCCTCTGAAACTCATTTAATTCTAAAGTTTTAGATCTTCTCTTTCCAATCTCGCAGAAAGCCAAATCCGGACACTTTGCTCCCTTCAGGCCGCATGCGAACTCACGATGCATCCCAATCAGATTTATCCTCAGCTGCATCCTTTCTATGAGGAGGAGCAGCGACTCTACTCGGAGCTCCTCTGAGACTCATTTCAGCCGCTTGTTCAGCCAAATTAGATCGTCTTTTTCCGATCTTGCAGGAAGCCAAATCCAGACTGTTTCCTCTCTTCAGGCTGCACACGGCCTCACGTTGCATCCGAATCAGATTCCCCCAAAGATGACTCCTTTCTCGGAGGAGGAGCAGCGACTCTACTCCGAGCTCCTCTGAAACTCATTTCATTTTCAACCGAATTCCAAAGCTTTAGATCGTCTCTTTCTGATCTCGTGAGGAGCCCAATCCAGACTCTTTCCTCCCTTCAGGCCGAACACGGACTGCAGATGAATTCTCTCTCTCTCACTGGACTGCAGACTGGAGTTCCTGCGGCCCACCGGGAGGAGAGCCCACCACCACCACCAGCAGACGGCCCGAGCAAAGCAATAAAGCTGCTTGGTTTAGCACATAAAGACAAGTGCGGTGTCATTAGGCGCGACCGTTTCCATGATTTATCTCCATCCTCGCGCTTTGGCAGCATTAGTCACGTCTTTTTTTTTCTGACGGTGCTGTTTGAGGACGCCGGTTTGATCCGAGTTAACCCGCCTCTCCCCGACGCTGTTCGGGTTTGGTTTTTTTTCTTCACTAATCTCAGTACAATTACAGAAACGAGTGGTAAACGAGTCAAATCAAAGAGGAGTAAATCAGCTAATTACGCTGTAATTATTTCCCGTTACTACTCTGAGTCACACTTTGAATCGCTCACAGAGTGACAACGGTGGCGTTTTCATTAAAATGTCAGTCTGACATCTCTGTCACCAAAATCCATTAAGGAAATCACGCCATCGCATCCCGAGTGACACCACATTAACTTCCTTTAATATTTTGTATCCTCGCCTGCAATTTATTCTCCCCGTCACCCCCTCCGCCCCCCCCCCACCACTAAACTTTGCGTGCGAGTTAAAAGTCATTTAAAAGCAGTGATTTGTTATTTCATATCTGCGCGCCAAACTCCGTTGGATCTCTTTATTCTACTGATGTGCGCCGAGACAGCTTTAATATGCCGCGCAATCCTTCAAGCTTCGCCCCTTTCCTCCTCTCAGGGCGCCTGATGCAGCATAATGAATCAGGGGGAGAGACTCTCACATGAAGCCCCGTGTCAGCGTCCACGCTATGGATCGACGAAAAAAAAAAAACCCATAAATAATCCAACGCATGTCGTGCGTCCGTGTAATACAGCGCCGCGCGCTTTAAATGTCGAAGGGAGGGGGTGGGGGGGCGTTTCAAAGGGGGCATGCATTGAGCTGACTGATTATCTAAAGTCAATTGCTCGGAGCGCTAAAGACAAATGTGCATCTGAAGCTGACGCTTGTACACAAACGTCAGAATAATAAATGCAGCATGAAATCAATAAGCTTCCAGGCAAGATTAGGTCTGTTTTCTTCTTCTTCTGCTGCTGCTTCTCCCTCATTTGCACGAATTCTTCTGGTCATAATTGTCTTATATTACACAATGAGTGTTTTATGCCCTTAAGAACAGGAAGATAAGGAGGGAATAAAAAGCTGCGCGTGTCAGTCAGGAAAGTTTTGAATGCGCTGCGATTTAAATGACGGCGCTTTAATGTTCCCACCAGACAATCACAAATACATTTAGAGACAATAGCGAACATCACAAAGGTCCGTCAACTTTATAATTGTCGGTTGTTTTAGGGAAAAAAAAAAGGCCTCATTAGTAAAACCATGAAAAACCGTCAAAACATTGTTTATATTTTATTGCCTTCGCAGATTTTTTTTTTCATTTTATTTCACGTCAACGTTCGACTGCTCTTTGAAATCTTTGAATGAAAGAATTTTCCGTGTATTTTTTTGACTCCGTGCAACATAAATTTTAACGATCAACTCGGTGAATTTTTTTTTTACGCCCTTAAAAGACGTCGACACGCTGCGTAACGTCTGAACGGAGAAGTGAAATCTTAAAGCTCGTAGCTGAGATTTATTTCACTTTTGGGAAACATTCAATGGGAGAAGTCCCGAGGTTTTGCCTGCCAAAACAAGAAACCTCAAAGAGAACCTGAATTAGACGCTTTGTCGAGTTGAGAGCTTTTATTTTGAAGCCCCCCTGCTTCCATGCGACGGCTTCTCTGCTCGTCTTCATTGTGATGAACGATTAAGAGGAGAAGAAAGGCCCACAGATTTATTTTGAAGGGGCAAAAAAATGGCGGCGAGCTGCAGCTTCTCCCCCTGAAGAACTTGAGAGGATTATCGGCTGGTTTCTCCGGTTCCTCGTTCAGCGCGACGGGCTGACATTCATCACGACTGTAGGACGGCGGACAGCCGCCGGACGGATCGATGCGACCCAATTAGAGGCGCGGCCTCTCCGGGCTCAAAGGCTCACCGCTGACGTCGGGAATCTGACTACCGGACAATGGCGTAATATAAGGACCCCCGTTGTTCTAGCGGGCGGCCGCGTCCCGTCCCTCCGACACCCGGGCGGCGCCGGCGCCGGAATACCAACAGCCTTTCATTGTTCCGGCCCTTATGCAATCAATTCCAATCTAAGGCTAGTGGTCAATCACACCGCAGAGGCGGACACGTCGAGCCTGCAGATGAGCCGGAGGATCGGCGAGGACGCCGCCAGTCCAGCAGCCCGGCCGCGGCCACTTGTGTTGTAGCGCGAGGAAGAGGAGCGGCAGTGTGTGTTGTAAACAACACAGCTGGGACAAACAAACCAAATCCTCACACTGCTTGGCTCATCACTGTTTTAATCCTTCGCCGGCTCGGTTTTCTGCCAGAAAAGCGTAATGATTTGGACGATGGCGAGGAGAGACCTGGAAGACAGACACAGAGACGGAGAGACTACCTGCGGGACTCGGCGAGACACAAACACACCTGCTGGCTCACAAACACAGATAAGACGAGGTGGATGAAACCGAACGGGACGGACCGACATCCGGCTCTTCCTCTGACTGTTTCCCTCATTTCTGTCCCGTTTTCCCTCCCGAGTTTTCCTGTTTTTTTCAATTAGTTTTCATTCTTTTGAAATGTTTGTTAGCAAAATAACTCAGAAACTAAAACGATGAGATATCGGTGGCGATGCGGTCATCCGAAACGATAAGAAACGTGCGTCTTTTGCGTTGTTGAAGGCGTCTGATTCTCATTGCGAAGCTACGAAAGCTTCAGTGTGATTAAAATTCCTCCTTAAATCCACATTTACTTTGCCGCGTCCTCCTCACCAGGAACACCCTCACTGTGTTGTCTCCGCTGACAGCTTCCTCCTTTTTTCTCCTTCGCTGCAAGAAGTGTCAGAGAACATAAATGCCCCCGTCCGCCTCTCTGTGCTCCCACAAAGGCCAGCACAACAACAACACCGGCGTCTATTTCACAGACGAACTTCGACGGAGGACATTTGGGCTGCAGGATGTCAGGGAATCATGCCAGACGTGACTTGCAATAAATGAACAAAGACTTAAGTATATGTTAGAGAGCACACCTCCATTAGAGTGCCTGCACAGGGCGGATATGGTGTCAACGAATCGTCTGACTTTATATTAGTGATTCCTTTCAATTACAAGACGTTTTAGCAAAGTCCACCTACGGAGCAACTGAACTGCAATATAGCGCGTTAGCATGCTGTCTTAAAGGGCCACACACGCATAAAACACACCACAAAAATGACGTTTTTCCTTATTTTGGTTCATCGGATGATCACTAAATTTTAACCACCTGTTCCTCGCATCAACCTTCACTCATCCTGCAAATTTCATCCAAATCTGTCGAGGACTTTCTAGCAAAGTCCACCTAGAGAGCAACTCGACTGCCATATATCTTGTTAGCATGCAGTCTTAAAGGGCCACACACGCAGAAAACACACTACAAAAAAGACGCTTTTCATTATTTTGATTGATCAGATGATCACTAAATTTTAACCACCTCTTCCTTGCATCAACTTTGACTTCTCCTGCAAATTTCATCCAAATCTGTTGAGGACTTTTTGAGATATTCTGTTCACAAAACCAACAAACGTGTATCAACGTAACCCAATCAAAAGAGGAAATAAAGGACGTCCATTTTCTTTTGGCTCCTGTTATAAATACCTAACTTTTAATCAGTGTGTGGAGCGAACGTGCTTCTGTTTCTCAACACCGCTTCTCCAATTTCTGTTGCCGCGGACTGCGACCAGGTGTTGTGATGCGCCGAATCGATAGTTTCCCCTGCTATCTGACACGCCCCGGAAACAAATCAAGAATTTGTGAACAAGTCCAGAGGGGCCGCGAATCTCCCCCTGATTAAAGTGAATTTCCATCAAGGAAGTGACACGCTCGGAGAATTCAACAGTGCCGGCGCGCGAGGGTCCGGGCACCTCGGGGACTCCGAGTCTAATTTACTTCAAACCTAAAAGGCAGATAATAGCGCTGATCTGACAGGCAGCCAATTCCCCGCTTCCCTCATCAAGAATACATTCAATTTCAAACAGCAGACGGCTCGCAACAAAAATGGCACCAAAAAAAGAAACCTTTTTTTTTCAGCTAACTTGAAGTCGGCTGTTTGGACGTGAGTGTGTGAGAAACCTCAAGGAATCACTGACACACTTGAAAAGTTTAAAGAAGCATCGGCCTGAAACGCTCCGACATGCGACTCCTCACAGACTCACTCAAAAGAGACTGCAAATTAAAATCTTAACATTCGGCTTTCCTCACTCGATCATCCGTGTGCAGCTGAACGTCCAGGCTGAAGGTTCATGCTGTCGTCACGCGCCGTAAAAACGCCCGCAGCTCAAGTATTACGTAAACGTTGCGAGTCTAAGCGAGCGTCGTCGAGCGTGAAATTCGTGTAAACTGGAAGTCGTAAGCCACATGTTGCTTTTCGTCCCAGTTCTCTGGAAGACCGACGGTGTCGGTAATTAACACAACGGTTCACGGGGAGGAGATCACGCGTCGAAAAAACACAAACAGTAACTGAACCGATTGTCACACGTGTTCTCATCCCTCTAATTCACTTTGGAGGCAGTTATCACAAAGTTTGTAAAGACGTTTTGTTTTCCAGAGAGCGAGATAAAGAGCAGAACAAACTCGGGCGAGTTGCTGCCGACTTCGCGAAAAATTTCTTAGTCAAAGGCGACAAATTTAGCACCATTTTTTATGGTGATTTGGAGACTCTGGCGTGAAAGTCGGCGTCGTTTTCTTTGCTGTCGCTGTTCGATTTAAGTCACCTACTACGAACTGGATACTGTGTTGGAGGCGGAGCCACATTCACTCAGCTGCTCAGTGACGCTCGAAGGAAAGAAACGCTCAACTTCTGGGTCTGGGACTAAGAGCTGAGATTGCACTTTAAACCCCGCCTACCTGCCTGTCCTGTGGCTGTGATGCATTCATGATAAAAATAAGATAATCAGAAAAACCGGTGTCATTTGAAGGAGAAAAACTGATGATTTGAATAAAGACAATTAAAGTTTACGTCTCTTAAAACGATTTACACGCTGAGTTATTGACGGTTCCTTTTGGGCCTCATAAACCACGTAACGGACGCCATATTTGTAGTTCCTCAGTTTGTCCAGGAAGTCTTTTTTGAGAGGCGCATCCTGATGGCTTAGCTACCACACGCAGCTGGTCCGCCATCATAGAGTATGGCAACACCATGTGGACAAACAGCATAGCAGTGAGTCCTTCCAGTTGAAGCCACACAGCTCCACGAGCAGAACGAATCGCTCAGAACCGATGTGGAAAAACATCTCTGATGCAAATTGGGAGTCGACATCATTTAGGGACTTTTAGAACAGCAAATTGCAAATAGTTTATGTGAATGTGCTTGTTGTCTTTTGCTTGTTGTTAGCTAATAAACACTTCTACAGACATAAGATGCAAAGATGGAGGGATGAACGTGGTTTGAGGGGACGCGGAGAAACCAGAGGAAACATTTTAACCTCGATTGAAACCTGCGTCTTTTTGCTGTGAAGTGACACAACTGCTGTAAATATCTTCCTAAAAACCAACCAGGAAAATCACACAAATTCTGTGGAGGAAGCTCTCACCGAGGACCTCTGCGCCACCAAAGATCCACATTACAAACTAAGTTCCTGTGACCTGGAGCTCGATCTGTGTGATTTAATATCGCAGCCACTTCAGTCTGCCAACTTGCAGAGCTCTAAATTTATTTGTGTTAACACAGTAAGTGGAGTTAATGATTATACTTCCTCTGACCTTGTCACTGCCCACAGATATCCTCCGAGCCGAACGCCTGCAGCAGCAGCAGCAGCAGCACTCGTAGTAACCTTGTAGGCTTTTATTTTGCTGCTGCGCTCTGCTGTGTGAAATAACTGCAAGCACAGTTAAGCAGGTTGTTGTGTCCGACATGTTCAATGACGTAGCTTAGCAGTTCTCTGCAGCTGTAGCAGAAACACTTCGTATTTTTAACGTTTATTTTAAACTTCCCATTTTGGCAAATAAAAATAAATAAACCAAAACAAACAAGTGAAATGACTTAAAAATTTCAGATTTTTTAGGTCAGTTTTACAAAAATCCAAATTATTTAAAAAAAAGAGTAATGTAAAAATCAAACAAAGCAAAAAAAAAATCTAATGATTGAAGTTTGCAGTTAGCGCTAGCTTCCACTACTTCCCAGCCCTGTTTAGCACTAGCAAAGCTAACATGTGGTTAGCTCTGCCCACCACTGATAGAAGTTTTGGCATTACATCTTTAACCTGCAGCTCTTATTTCTCACAACAGCTGTTTTAGGTCCGTTTTTAAAGATTTTAGAGTGGAACAAAGAAACCAAACTAAAATGGTGTGATACAAGTTTGCAGTTAGCGTTAACTTCCATTAATTGCCACCCCTGTTTAGCACTGGCATTGCTAACGTTTGGTTAGCTGTGCCTACCACTGACAGAGGTTTTGGAATGTCTTATTTTTCAAGTCACTAACAAATAAAGAAAACTGCCAGTGATTTAGGGTTGAAATTCATCTGAGAGCTCAGTAAAATCAATGTGTTCAAAGACAAAAACATAACGTATCTCAAGGGCGAGAAGACAAGGGGATTAAAAAGTAACACCCGCATTAATCGACCTCTGTTCGCAGGCCAGACGTTGCGCCAGCAATCGACAGATCTCTGGATGTTTGCAGCCAACTGTAATTGAAATAAATAAGCCAGCCGGTAAACCTGCTAATTAAGAAAAAAGCAAATCGATGCATCATAGCGAGGAGGAAGTCGCGTCTATCCAAAGGAGAGTTCCTGGTATCCGCGCCGGTCTGCGAGCATCAGCACCTGTTAAGATCATCTGGCGCCATTAGGCAGCGATAACCTTAAATATCAGCGCTGGGCTGCAGGCGACGGGAGGCGACGAATCAAACAATTACTGCTCAGGAACGATGATCTGTGTCGTTTGGCAGGAAAACAAAAAGTCACGTAACGACTCTGAGGGGCTTTACTCCCCCCTCGCTGTCGGCCGGCGCTCCTCGTTTAAGATCAGTCAACATCGTCGGGACGACGCGTGTGTTTGGTTTGCTGTGACGACGCTCGGATTGGGCGGTGAAGTAACATTAGTGATCCATGCACTTTAATCTGCTT
>JAUESE010000027.1:11807657-11819747 GCA_032274725.1 Malacoctenus triangulatus
CCAGAAAAAGCTATTTCTGCAAACAGTATAGTTTCCCTGCAACTGTGCGCCGGCATGCAGATGTACTTCGCTCGGCGAAGTTCAGGTGGGCTGAAAAAAACAAAAAACCAAACCCTCGTTTTGCTCTTTGGGAAAACTCGGCGTGACCCCCCCGGGTTCACGTGCCGCCCGCGGTCTGTTCAGCGACTGACATTTATGCAGATTGGTAAAGACTCGTGCATCACTTCAGACCCCTGTTTTTTTTTTTTTTCGTTAAACGCGAGACAGAAGTGATGATTTGGGATTTTACTCCAAGTCTTTCTGTGAGCGGCGGCCTCGCTCAGCGCACGCTGTCATCTTGGTTACGTAACGCCGCCGCCGCTGCCGCTCTCATTATTTCCCATATGTCTAAATGAAACGATGACAGCGGCTTGATGTGAACATTGCAATTAGATGTTGCGATTTCAGCAATGCTCTGAATAAAAAAAAAGAAAAAAAAAAAAGAAAAACTGCCGTCGGGTTTGTGCAGCGTTTTAAAGAACGGTGGCCTTCCTGTGCAGCGTGGCATTTACTGCACACCACATTGTTTGTGGGGGAGGGGGGGGGGTGAAGGGAAGACAAATACACCAGTATATCAAATGAATGCATATCTTTTATTCATTAGCTAACAACTAAAGAAAACAGCACACTGCAGATATATTTACCCCACATATTCCTAGTTGGACTGTGCTTTTTTTTTCTTCTTTTCTTTTTTTTTTTTTTTGCGATAAGAAACCAGGTTTTTGCTTTTCAAAGATGGTGCAAGTTTGCATAAAAACGCTGACAAAGTGCTCTATTTACACATCAGAGGTTGACACAGAAAAAAATCACCGTTTCATATGAAAATCAAAGGAAATAAGCAGAAAGCAATCATAAGAGTTGGCGTAAGAATAATAAGACACTGACTTCACCTCTTCTTCTTCTTGGCAAATGAATCATTTGCACACGTACACGGGACAGTCACGTTTAAATCTAACACGTTTTTGGATTATCAGTATTCGTAGTCGCACGTGTGACTAACAACCTGCGTTTGTTTGGTGATTACAAAAACCTGGACGAGAAAACATGATACAATTCCCTCTTCTGTACACTGAATACTCTTTAGTACCTCTTGAAAGATGTCGCTTTAGACCGGATTTACAAAAAAAAGAAAGGTAAATACTCGAAATAACAAAACAATCAACCCAGTTCCAGTCACAACAGAAACAAACATTGTTTGTGTGCATTGTTTGTGGGTTTACAGCTCTTTTTTTTTCCACCACAAACTCCAAAACAAAACATCAACTAAAGACAAATGACAACAACGACCCTGTGTAAAGTCCACGTCATGCTCCGCTGTGCAGCTCGTTTCCTCTTTTCAACTGATGAACTTCCCGACAAGTCGAGTGACGAGATAAATCCCAGGATGACGCTGAACATGTGAAAGGCAACAGACCAAGACTGTGTGCTTGGTAAACAGCGTGACTAACGCCGCTGTGTAATACTCGGTGACATGCGAACAGGGTCCAGATACACCATGTCCTCTAATTAGCTGAGTTAAGATGACAGGTTCAGTGCATAATACTGCGTATGATGTGAATTTACTCCGTGTGCTGAACTCGCAGGGAAAAAAGTCACATTTCTTGGCTTTTACTATTGACCCAGAAAGTGGTGGGACTTTATTACGACTGCGTGACGAGCTCAGTTTAACTCCCCAGCACAGAAAGTCATTAAAGATAGGGATGTCCGATATTATCGGCCTACCGATGTTATCGGCCGATATTGGCATTAAAATGTGGTATCCGAAAATATCGGTATCGGTTTTCGGACCGATAAATCCTGCAAGATTGTACAACGAAATTTCACTACAAACTATGCAATCTCATGAGATCTTGTTAAATTAGCAGCAGCCCAGCATGGCTGAATGTCAAAACATGAGAGACGTGGTGTATTTTTTAGATATTTTTGTGTGTTTGTGATCCAAGTTGCTATTGGAGACAAAATAAACATGGCACTTTTTTTCATAGCCTGACTTGAACTGAAGTTGTTGTCATATTTTGCACATATTAAAGTATGCGTGATGTTTAGTCAATTCCAAGACAGGAGATATGTAATGTCAGTATGGTACAGTTTGTTTTATATAACTTCTGGTGGGTAGGGGGCGATATCGGTATCAGTTAATATCGGTATCGGGGATCAAGAGTTGAATAATGTCGGTATATCAGATATCGGTAAAGATGCAAATATCGAACATCCCTCATTAAAGACAACATGATTCGGCTGCTGTGTGTTGTGCATCTGCAGGATCTCCTGCAGATCTCCCCGCATGCGTTAACAACCATCAATCCCTCCCTAACAGGAGAGCAGCAGATTGCTAATTGCAGTTGAAAACGCCTGATTTCCTGTGACCCCAAAACAAATAAACGAGGCAAACAATGCCAAGAAACGAGACCGTCTTTCCCTTCCAAGGCGGCGCGCGCTCAGCCAATCAGTAATTCCCTGAAAACACCAGTAATTAAAAATATATGGAGTTTCGGAAACAAACGAATCACCCAAAATGCGGTACAAAAAGTGGATTTGAATATTCATGTGTGCTAAAATTCAAATGAGCAGCGATGAGAAGTGATAGGACCGTTTTCATTGGGGTCTGGTGGTGACTAAGTGATGGTGGGGGGGGGGGGAGCATCTCTGTACAGATTGTCAAAGTGAAGTCTAAATCTGTGCATAGTGCAGGACGTTGAAACATGTATGACCTGTACGGGCGCATTTATCAAACCGACTTCTATGGCTATTACGCAGGTGCGCGGGCGCCGACGCCGCGCGTCTCCGGGAGTGACATCATGGCCGACCCGCTGAGGTCAATAGTGCATCGAGAGGAAAAAAACGAACAGATGAGAGAGAAAATCTCAATGTGCATTTTTTTGTTCTTTTTTTTTGTCAGTGAAAAAATATGCAGTCATCTAAAATACGTCTGTCAGGTCCTGAAGCCAAGAACTGCTGATTCTCATCAAAGTTCCAAAATATAAGATATAACAACACTTTATCGGAAAATCTCCTCCAACGAGACTGTAATCAGATTACAGGGGCGTCGAAGGAAGCATCGTTCCACAGAAAAAAGGGGTTCACAAGACTCTGTTTTCACACATCATGAAGGGCGCCAACGTTTGCATAAAACATGA
Source organism: Malacoctenus triangulatus (assembly GCA_032274725.1). NCBI lineage: Eukaryota > Metazoa > Chordata > Actinopteri > Blenniiformes > Labrisomidae > Malacoctenus > Malacoctenus triangulatus. Next base: position 11,810,834 of record JAUESE010000027.1, read on the forward strand.
GACGTCTTTCTTCGCAGATTGCCTTCGACACCGGTGCAAATAAATCGTGACTCATCTGACGTGCTTCATGTCAAACAACAGGATCGGCCCTCACACAGGAAACTGCGACATACGAACAGTTAAAGCTCTTTTTTTTTCGTCTTCTTGCGGTTACGACACATCTAAACACGGCTGTGGGTAGAATCGTTCAGGTGGACTCGTGGTTTCAGGGGCAACATGTGTTGGGGAGCCACAGGTGCTGTCAGGGGCCGGACACAGAAACACGGCGCGGGCCGGCCGCCGATCCTCCCCGGTTTATTTTTAGTTTCGCGTTCATTTGAATTCCACCGAAGCTGCAGACCAGCGAGAGATTTAATAGACTCGTAATCTTTGGGTCGAGATCTCACATTTAGAACGCGGTCGCCGTCGCGACCCGGAGGACAAAAAAAAAAAAAAAAACGACTCGCTGAACGTCTGAGGATCGATTTTCATGCGTGTTCGCGTTCAAACATCTTGTACAGATTTGAGACGGCGGCGCTGGCGCTCGCACATGTGTCTGTATCCATAACAGGAACCTGGCTGGTTTATTTTGGGACGAGAACATGACTGCATGGCTCATTAACACTCATAAAATGCTGCTAATTTCAGAGTTAAAGCTTAGTCTCACATCATTGTCGATGATACAGCTCGGGGGGATGTTGTTGGGTTTTTTTTTTCGTTGGGGGGTGACTCACGAGAGGCCTGAATCCGGGGCTTGCTAGCTCATATTTACACGTATAAACCAAACCATTAAAACAACACAGAGAAAAGTGTTAAGTGATACTTTAAAACAAGCACTGTCCCTCTTTGTTACTCATCTCTGCAGCGCAGAGCGCCAGGAAAATCACACAGCGCGCTGTAGGAGTTGAGAAAGAAGGAGCCAGTTTGATAGTTTCCTGATTAAACATTGCAGATTGTCCCCTCCCCCCCTCCCCCTCCTCCCCCCCTCCCCCCTCAAAACTGAGTGAATGTAGTTCGTTTCTCGAGCACTTCCAGGTAATCCGGGTCGATGTGGAGCTTGGCTTTGAGCTCCCAGTACTCGCTCCGGTTGGGCTCCACGTACACAGTACTGGGCGCCGTGCAGTAGAGGATGGTCTGCTGTATCCGGTCGGGCGGCCCGTACGCGTGCCGGCCGTCGTAGTCTGAGGTAAACTGGTTGGAGGAGTGCGCGGCGTGCCGGCACGGCAGCGTGCTGCTGCTGTAGCGCCGGCGCTTGTCGGGCTCCGGCGGGTCCCTGTAGTAGCAGGCGTCGTCCCGGTGGGGGGTGGGGGGCTTGTTGAGGGGCTCGGGCGTGGCCGCGCCGTACTCGGAGCTCAGCGCGTTGCTGGCTCCCTCCTCGTCCGAGTGGCCCAGGAAGGCGCCGCTCAGCTCGTCGAAGTCCCTGAAGCCGTCCACCGACTTGCCGTCGGCCGGCGTGTGCGCGGCGCTCCGGCACGCCGCCTCGCCGCCGGAGGGGGGGATGTACTCGTACACGTGGCCCGACGAGGTGCGCACCTTGGGGATGGAGCCCTTCTTGTAGAGGCCGTACTCCATGTTGAGCGAGCTGATGCACGCGTTCATGGAGTTGTTCTGCTCGTTCTGGTTCTTCTGACGCTTCTTCTTCGTGGCCACGAACAGGCCGGCCGCCACGAACACCGACACGATGAACATGAGGAGGAGGGCCAGGATCATCACCGACAGAGGGATGGCGCCGTAGTGAGTGTCGGAGTCCAACGAGGTTTCTATGGTGATGGTGCTGCCGGGGAAGTACTCCTCGGAGGGGGGGATCATGGACGCGAGTATCTCCGAGTTATTGGGGCAGAAATTACTCGTCTTAATGTATCTCATATCCTCCCCAGCCAGTCTCTTTGGGGAGCCGCAGATGACGTTGTTTACGACCGTGCCGGTGCTGAGCTGCTCCAGCCACATCTTCAGCTCCAGGATGCTGCAGGAGCAGTCCCAGGGATTCTCGAAGAGGTCCACCTGCACCAGCGCCGTCAGCTGGTCCAGCACGCCGCTGACGGGCAGGTACCGCAGGTGGTTGTTGCGCAGGTTGAGCCTGGCCAGCGTCAGGCCCACGAAGGTGCCCACGGGCAGCGTCTTCAGCAGGTTGTTGTTGAGGAAGAGCAGCTGGAGCTTGGGCACGTGCTGGAAGGTGTCCGACGCCACCTCCTTGACGACGTTGTACTCCAGGTAGAGGAACTGGAGGCTCTCCAGCCCGTAGAACATGTCCGCCGTGAGGCGGTCGATCAGGTTGCCGTTCAGGTACAGCCTCCGCAGGTGCGTCAGGTCGCCGAAGGATCGGTCGTGCACGCGCGCGATCCGGTTGTTGCCCAGGTGGAGCAGGTCCAGGCCCGTGGCGTCGATGAAGTCGGACCTCCGCACCACGGGGATGTAGTTCCCCGTGAGGTACATCTTCTTGGGGTTGTACGGTTTGGGACTCAAGTCGGAGATGTGCTCGATCTTGCGCTCCTGGCAGTTGACGTTCAGGCCGAGGTCGGAGATCTGCAGGTTGCAGGTGCAGGCGGTGGGGCAGTCCAGAGGCACCGGGGACTTGGTCTGGTATGACACGATCTGCCCGTAGTTCTGCGGCTTGTTGGAGGGGACGCGGGCGGTCGGCCGGGACTTCAGCTTGGCCGACTGCCGCGGCCCCTTGGTGGGCCGGGAGGAGGACCGGGCGATGCCCGACGAGGTGAGCGAGGCGGTGACCAGGCCCGGCGTGGTCCGGTGGTACGCGTCGGTGCTCAGGTGCGGCAGCGGCGGCATCTCGTACTCGGCGATGGCCCGCCGCGGGCACAGCTCCTGCTTGGACACCTCGTCCAGGTCGCGCCCGTGGAGCCGGAACGGGAACTCGCAGACGACGTCGCCCACCAGCGCCGTGTACGAGATGCTCTCCAGCCACGTCTTGAGGGCGATCAGCTCGCAGGAGCAGTTCCAGGGGTTCTCCTCCAGCTGCAGCTCCACCACGCCCGTCATGTGCTCCAGCAGCCCGGCGTAGGGCAGCACCTTCAGCTGGTTGCCCCTCAGGTCCAGGTGAGTCAGGGGCACGTGCTGGAAGACGTTGACGGGCAGCGCGGAGATCAGGTTGTCGTTGAGGATCAGGACCTCCAGGTGGTGCAGCCGGCCGAAGGCGTTGGGCACCACGTGCGTGATGTAGTTGTAATCAATCTGCAGGTACTCCAAACTCTCCAGGCCGAAGAAGAACTCCTCCCGCAGGGCGTCGATCTTGTTGTTGTTGAGGTGCAGTCGCTTCAGTCCCTGCAGCCCGTTGAAGGCGCCCGCCTCCACGTCGGCGATCTCGTTGTTGCCCAGGTGCAGGATGGTGAGCCCCCGGTAGTCGGCGAAGTCGTCGGCGCGCAGCCTCCTCAGAAGGTTCCCCGTCAGCAGCAGGTGATACTGGGGGGAGCGCAGCGGGCCGACATCGGACAGGCTGACGATGCCCCGGTTCTCGCAGCTGGCCGTGAGGACCCCCTCCCGCTCCTCGCAGCCGCACAGCCCCTCACAGATCTCCCCGAATCGGCCCAGCATCTCGGCGGCGCACAGCGACGAGGCACTCAGCAAAACATAGGGGATCCACAGACGCATGTTTCTCTGCCCACCGCCACCACTGACACCCCCACCGACACCCCCACCACCTCTCACAGCCAAAGCTCACAGTCCTTCTAAAGGTATCCTCAATGTCATCTAGAAACAAAAGACACACAGAGGGGGGGGAGGGACGTCAAACAGGCGGCCAGGCGGCGACCCAAAAGCAACTTCAGCTCGCCGGAGCAGCTGCGCCCCCCGGGCTCCTGCAGGAGTCCGGAGCCGCGCTCCTGCCGCTCCTGCCGCTCCTGCCGCGCAGCCAGAGGTAACTTCTGCCTGCGCGGCCGCTGATTCGAAATGGCTACAAAACAAAAGCAACTCCTCCAAGCCATGTAAATAACCAGACACAGAGAGAGAGGGGGGGAGAGAGAGAGAGAGAGGGAGGGAAAGCAAGGTCAGAGCGAGGCACGGAGCACGAAACAAAGGTCTGAATCCGCTGGGAAGGAGCGAAAGAGGAGGAGGAGGGAGGAGGAAGAGGAGAGAGGGGGGTGTCGTTTCCTTATGAATGCAATTAAACACCGCTCTTATTGTGAAGCTCCGCGAATTACAGCGGGTCAAACGGGGAATCCGGCACCGCAAAAAAGAAAAAACGCACGCCGGCGCGCACAGTCCGTCCAACTGAGTGCGAATACGTACCTCACGCACATTGACGAGGATGTGAGGTGGTGGCGGGATGTTTTCAGCGCATCTCTTCTTCCTCCTCCTTCTTCCTCTTCTTCTTCTTCTTCTTTTAATTTCAATTTTTTTTTTTTTTTTTTTTTTGTTAATCCGTCAGACGGGACGCGGGAGCGATTGTGTGCGCGCACGTCCGTCCGTCGCCACTAACGCGCGAGAGCGGATGAGAGAAACGCTGATCAACCATAACTGCCAACTGCTTTCTCTCTTAGCAGGCGCGCTGTGCCGGAGGAGACGCAGCAATGCCTGGTAACAAAGTTGCTTATTCTCCCTCCCTCCCTCCCCATCTCTCTCTCTCCTCCCTCCCTCCCTCCCTCCCCCTCTCTCTCTCCTCCCTCCCTCTCTCTCTCTGGACGCTCATGCACTCCGACTCACGCGGTGGTCGGGAGGATGTCAAGTCATTTCATGCACAAAGACTCAGCTCACTGGAGCATCATTCCCAGATATGCACCCTCCCCCCCCCTCCTCCCTCTCTCTCTCCTCCCCCTCTCCCCCCTCCCCCCCCAAAACATGTTGACCTACCTACCAAAAAGATGTCCCGGACAAAATCAATAATTTACTGCTCTGTGGCGTGAAACGGCTTGTTGAACCTGCTCGTCATGACATTAAAACAACACCGGCCAAAAAAACAGCGTTTTAATGAGAATAAGGTGGCGAAAGAGATAATGGGGGGAAATCATTGGGGGGGGGGGGCTTCCTCGGTGAAACCTGCACTTGAAAATGATTTCAACTTATTGCAGCCGCCCAGCATCAAAGTTTGCGTTAGGGGGGGCTAAGGGGGGGGGGGATTTCGCCCCCAAACGCTGGTGTCACTCCGCCTTTATTCTCCCCGGGCGGGACGGGATCGTGGGTCCCACGGCCCCCCCCCCCCCCTCCCCCACAACACACCGACTTGGCACGTCTTCCCTCTCACGTTCCCCGGCTGCTATATTTGGTGCTCTCCGGTCGTCGGGGCCGACTGATCGGACAGCTGTCCGTCCTGATTACCTCCGTCCGCCACAAGTCAGGAGCTTGCTGGCTTTTATTGGCCGCTCGGCTTCCACCGATTTTGTCGGGTTTCGTCAGAGCGCGCCGTCAAACATCCGAGTGACAGGCCGCCGAGCGAGGCGTCACTCGGAAGAGATCTCCCATTTTGAACGTTGTTAGTGTACACATGTCTCCAGTATACGACACGACACATTCAGAAGTTTCTACTATCGATTTATTGAGGCATGAACTCAACCGAAACACCGCGTTTTGCAACCGACACAACACACACACAGCAGAGTAACCACACCAACAGGGGGCGCCCCGCCTTAGAGGCGGAGCCAGAACAGGAAGAGGACCATCGGCAGAAGAAGACCCGGCGCTGTTTCTTCGTTATCTCGGTTGTAACCTACTTTTAGCAAAACGTTAGTAAATACTGCAAAATTTCATTTTACAGTCTCAGCTCTCGTTTTTATCGACCGTCCGTCCGTCCTGAGGATCACCCGACAAAAAAAACAAACTCCGGAGTTCACGAATTATGTCGACTTCTGTGTCACAGTCGAGATTTTTCCCTAACAACTCCGATTCCTGCTGCAACTCTTCGAAAGCGTCCCCCTGAAGTGGCGGCGTCTTCGTGGTCGTCGCGGCGACGCGCCGCATCGCTCTGTGTCGGCTGAGACGTCGAGGAAAGGTGCGAGTGTTGTTGTTTGCTTGGAACGTAAACTCTGAGTCACCGCGTACGACTCACGGTCGACAGAGTTTTTTCAGCCACCTTGATGTGAACCGAACGCCGGCAGGCCTCGGCGCCGGCCCGCCTCGCCTCGTCTCGCCCCGCCCACCTGGCCCCGTCCTGGGATCTGTAGCCGGTGGCACGTGTTGCTCGCCCGGCTGTCATGTCAGCGCGGTGTACGAGAAGAAAGGTAAGGGGGGGGGGGAGGACCTGTCACGCCGCGGCCTCCATCCCACGCCGCTCATGCGGAAACACGTCAAGTATCGTTGCGTGGCCGTCCACGTCCCCCGTGACGCCGCGTCCATCACCCCCCCCTCCCCCTCCTCCCTCGCCCCTCCCCCCCCTCCACTCGGCCGCATCGGGGACACCGCCTGTGGCTCGCATTAAAGACTGCGAGGGCTCACATGCAGTTCATTTGCCGCAACCGCCGCCGCCTTCGGACGTTCCCCCCCCCCCCCTCGCGTAGGGTCCGACCCTCGGCAATGGCAAAGCCCCTCGCCGCTACAACCTCTGCATTAATTAGCGTTCATGTTTGTTTCAGTACGATAAACAAATTCGCGCAGATGGCCGACGTCTTATTACGCGCAGCTCACCCACGTCGGACTGTTAATTCCCCCGTGTGTCGGTCTGTGATGTGTGTATTAGTGTTTTATTTATCTCTCTACACGTGTGCGGTCAGATCCTTCGCGATGACATCATTTTTCCCCCCCTTCCCTGCGTGGTTACGACGTGCGAGGGGAGGGGGGGGGCATGAGGCACTCACGGCCGAGGCATGATATGTGGCTCATTTAATATCTCTCCAAGTCTTCCATGACACTGAGCATAATCTTCACCAACTGGGAGTTGAGTCTCCCCCCCCCCACACACACACATGCACGCATACACCCACACACACACACGCAGAGGCATGCACGACAGGAATCAGCATAACAAATGACTGGAAGAAAAAAAAAGGGGGGGTGATGACTAACAATTATGTGCTCCAAGGTCAGAAATACACAAACGGCGTTGGAGCGCGGCCACAAACGGCGACGGCTCGCCGTCCTCGTATGTCTTCCTTACAGATGGTACGTCACATTTCGTCGTCGGTGTCCAGCTGGAGCGCGCGGGGGGGTGTGTGGGAGGGAGTGGGGGAGGGGGGGGGAGCGCTCGGCGTCCCGGGCGAAGCGCGCCGCCATCATTGTCTGGCCGGCGTCCTCGCTGTCGGGGGCTCCGGCGGGCCGCGGTGGCACGAGAGGAGCGGCCGTACAGCACAGCGAGCGTGCAGCGGCGCTGACTCTCGGGCCGGGATTATTATGTCACGCCGGCGTTACACAAGGACCTCCTCGCTTTGTGCCGGGGAAGAAGAAGAAAAAAAAAAAGAAGTGGGATTGCACTAAATCGACCGGCGCCTTTGTTGCTAAACCGTGCATTGTTGTCCCCCCCCCCCACGCTCCTTTTTATCTCTCGTGACCTTCACTCGAGAAGATGTTTCACCCTTTCACAGCCTGTTATCCAATTTAAACCGAGCCACATTCAGCTTCATCAAACCATCGTTACACATCACACATTCGGTGATTCATTAGAAGTTTTTCCCGAATGCTTTCGTGCCTTTTTTAATCAATATTTCATTTACTTTTTACACGATTAAAGAAAGACCTCCGAAAAAATCTTTAAAAATATATATTTTAAATTTTTTATTTGCCTTATGTTCTCCTTGAAAAGACAAACAAGTTATTCGAGGTTTAACTCTAAATCTCTTAATCACTATAAACCTTTGAATCGCTTCAGATTAAACCTTCAACAACTGGTATATTTTGAAGGTTTATTTGCGCTTTCACGAGAATAAAGCTACTGAAGAGACTCCTACAGAAACTAAACTGATATTGGCACCAACATGTAAAGTACCTGTTGTGTCATGTATGTGTTTAACAGCTATGTTCTGCGATGAACTGGGGAGAGTCTGTCGAGTCAGCTGAGATCATCTCCGGCTCCTCGTGACACCCGGATGAAGCGGCGTTAAGCTGGATGTGATGGATGTGCCGCAAGGCCGGCGGCGACACGGGACTACCCCCCCGAAACCTTTTTTCCCCCCCCACATATAAAAATGTGGTGAAAAAGAAACTCACCGCGGCCCGAAACGCGGGGGGAAACACGAGCGACATGGCAGCTGGAGTACAGCTGTACTTACAGGACGGCTGACAGGTTACACGCCGGGAAAACGAGAGTCTGAGTGGCCGCGTCGGAGGAAGTGACAGGAAACCGAGCGTGTCAAGGAGGAGGAGGAGGAGGAGGGGGGAGGAAGGAGGTTACGGCGTGACACGTCGCATAATCAGCTCGAGGATGAGTTTAAAGAGGGTGAAGAGGGAGCTGAGGGAGACGAAGGACAGGCTGGAGTGGACGGACAAGAGGCAGCGTGAGGAGGGGGGGCTTAGGAAGACGTGCGTGGTTACAACAGGCAGGCTGAGGACTCGGGCCGCTCCGGGCGCGTGTGTCCGCGCCGCCCCGAGGAAGCCAGGCAGGAAAAGACGGCGGTCATGTGATCTGATGGATGACACCCCGAACCTTAACCACTGATCTCTGAGCGCCGGAGGCGGATTTCTTCCTCCGAAGGCAGCTGCAAGAACAAAAGGCCGTCCAGGCTGCGTTTGTGAGTCAGGGCTGCAGCTTCCACTGTAGTTTAGATCATCATAATTGGTTCCGCGGTCTTGATTTACTTGATTAGCATCTTCAATTCGATTTTTCTCGAACAAGAATAACTTGTTTTCATTTAAAAGTCCTTCATCACGTTGCGAAATTTTCGCTCTTTTTTATTTCAGGTGTATGAAGTCATCGTCTCTCAGATTAAGTTTCTACATTTCACCTCTCTTCATCAAAATATACGTTTATGTGGCACTATGGTATAGATAGATGCATAGAAACAGTTGCCCCCCATTTTGTTTTTTTTGTTGCTGATGTCTGTCGGGCTTGAGTTCAGCTTGG
>JAUESE010000027.1:11894361-11904529 GCA_032274725.1 Malacoctenus triangulatus
CTGGAGCACCTGCCCCTTTGCCCCTTGATGCCCAAAGTGCCCTTTTGTTTCTGTCATTCTTTCTTTTCTTTTTCTTTACGTGTGTTGTGTGAAAGTTATACGAGTTGCTGCGATTCAACCAGTCAAATTATAAACTCGGATTCTGTTTCAAATTTCTTAATTTGAAATTTCAAATTTGTGCGTCCCTTTTTTTTAACTTTGAGCACCTGGCCCTCTGAAGACTCTCTGAACGCCCCTGGCTGGATGTGTATGGCACGCCTGGCCGTGTTGAGTTATGGCGGCTCCTCCGACGCCGAGCCGAACAGGAAGTCGGGGTCGGGGCCGGTCCGCCACTTTCCCCCCCAAAAAAAACAAAAGAAACACCACCTCAGGTATCGACGGAGTTGGAGACGGAAACGAACTATTGTTAGCTGCTCCGTCGCGGGTTACGCAACAGAACAAGTGGAGGGAGTCTGCGGGAGCAAAAAATTGAAATGACCCCCGCTCGCAAAACACAATAAATATTTAATTCGGCGCCGGAGAGAGAACGGGCTGAATGTTTTGTCCTTGACCGCAGACTGGAGCCCCGGAGATGCGAGCTGAAGGGGGGCGGGGGGGGAGGGGGGGGAGGGGGGGCAGGCTCTAATCAGCAACCGGCTAATTCTGTTCACCTTATTAAAGGGGAATGTGAACTGTTCCCCGCTCCCGCTCATAAACTTTTGATTCCCATCCACCTGCTATCAGCGCAGCCAAGCCCGAGCCCGCATGAATATATTCAACATCACACGGAGACAGTGAACAGAGGGAGATCTGTTTTATGTTTTTGAGTACAGGCAGAATTTCACTTTAATATTTAAAACCGCCTTTCCACGAGGCTGCGGCGAGCTTTTTCTCTTTTTTTTCTTTTTTTCTTCTCTCCCACTCTGTGAAACTCGCCAATTCCTCCTTGTTGTGCTCGTGTTAACAGAACAATGGCGCCCGTCGGTTTCGACCGTCCGCGACCAGACGATCGAATCGTGCCGGAGAAGAAAAAAAAAAAAAAGAGTTAAAAAAAAAAATAAAAGGGCGGCTGACTTCGATCCATAATGCATTGAAATTTCACTTCCCGGCGCTTTCGCCTTGAAAAAGATCGGACGTGTGTTAGGATTTATTATATTCATTTATTCCTGTTTGACTGTCGATACCGTGTAGACTTTACTCCAGTGGCTCCTGCTCAAGTTTCTTACGGAGACGGTTTAACAGCAACACGCCAGCGAGAATAAAATATCACCTGAATTTTACAGAAATTATGAAGTCTCCGGAGCAGCACGAGAACAGCGCGGCAGCTTTTTTTTGGGGAGGAGAAAGTTTCACGTTTTTGCCCGAAAGTGATTTGAGTGGCTTGGCTGGATCTCGGTGTCAGGTTGAAGCTGCCGACAGGGCGCCGAGAGCCGGGAGCCATGCAGCAGGTCGGCGCCGCACACCTGTGCCCAATTAACCTTTGCGCCAGCGCAGGTGGAAGTGTGAGACGGTGCAAGGACCGAACCGGGGGACAAACGCCGGTGCACGGCAGCAGCAGCAGCAGCTCCTCGGCTTGTTACAAATACTCACAGTACTGCGAATAAACAGAGTCAGAAACAAAGACGTACTTTTCGTACGTCTTCGGTATGTAAATGAACTCAGTCTGCTACAGGCGAAGTTTGACCACGTGATCCGTGTTGTTTTGTTGCATTTCCGCGGCCAGAGAAATGTACTCTCAGTGTGTTTCGCGCCCTCACCTCACGGTTTGAAGGTCCTGCGTTCGAGCCCACGACGGTCGAGTTTCCACGTGTGCGTTGCCTCCAGCTTCCTCCCACAGTCCAGAAACACGAGGTTGATTGTTGACCGCAGCCGCTCCATAGGTCCGAGTGTGTGTGTGTGTGTGTATGTGTGTGTGTGTGTGGTGGTCTGGTGGTGAACCGGTGACCTGCTGGGTGAATCCTGTGTTTCGCACGTCGTATTCTGGACGGCTGAACCGAAGGAAACCGACGCGCGCTCGAATGCAGCCGGAATAAAACCGACACTTTGAGAGGTTTCAGAGAAAATGTGTGAAATGCTTCTAATTGACTTGTAGCTGACTACAGTTGTTCAGTATGGAAGCCCTTAAAGGTCAAGATTTGTATACAGTTTCAGTGCTCGTGTGTTAATTTCGGTTGTTTTCCCCGAGACGTCGACGTCTTCACAACAAACGGCCAAAACTGAACCACCGAAATGAAGTTTTACTCACCTCAGGCACTGTGTTGGTTCACGCTGTCACGGTGATCAACCTGCTGATTTGAAATGAAGATTTTTGCTCCAAAACTGTGAAATAATGAAGCAAAGCTCTCAAGAAAACAGAGAAGATACTCTGCATAAGATTGTGGCCTTTCAGGGCTTCCGTAGCTCGGTGCTCATCGCGCTTTCACTTCGAATAAACAGAATCTCGTTTTGCTCATCAAAGGTTTAAATAACCAGTGGCGATTATGTGCCTCAGTTCTAATGACAGTTGATATAATGTGTAAATAAATCAATGGAGGCAATTGTTTCATTACTGAAGTGTGTTGCTACAAGCAAACGTATTGATTAGCTGAAGTCATAAATCTACAGGTTCTCCGGGGCTCAAAAGGAGGCGAGCAAATCAAACGCGCTCACTCAATGTGACCCAAATTTACAACCGCACACTTCTTCCCAGTAAATGCCATGTGCGGCACAAAAAAAGGGGAGGGGAGGGGGAGGCTGTCTGGAGTACACACACACACACACAAAGACAAACACACACACTTCCAGTTTGCCACCAGGAAACCCGGCGGAGGCGCCCGTCCTGAAATATTGAAAGCCCCGGCGCCAAAAAACAATCTAGAAGATAATGATCCGCGCTTGACTGGAAGTAAAAGAGACTGACAGTCAGACAGGAGTACAGCACGAAGGTAAATTATTTCACAGGCCCTCCGGCTCCTACATACTGTCTGTTTCACAGATATTCGCCCCGTCCGGGTCCACCGGTGCTGGAGGAGCAGCGCCGGTCTCCACAATCCACGACACAACATGCCCAAGACACACTGTTTACCATGAACAAAAAGCATTTTTAGATTATTTATTTTGTGCTGTCAAGAGATTAAAAAATAGAGATTAATTAATTTTGGTCTGTGATTAATTAATCTAATTAATCTCCATTTTAATCGCACCTCAATAATCATTGAATAAAGCCCTAAACTTGAGGTATTTGCATTTAAAATTCACAACGTAATTTTGTCAGATAAAAGATTGATATATAACCAGGAAAAAAATGGCTTCATAAAGTCATTTATGGTGTTTAACACTCACGTTCCACTGTAGACTAATCCCCAGTTCCACCTACAGTCAACACTTTTGACTATCATTCTGTTAATGTGCCAAGAATTATAAAATAAGAAATAAAACATCAGGGCTAAAGAAATTTCTGCAACATAACATCCAAAAAATGGGGGATGAACACTTTTATGAGCAATACAAGTATTACTTGTAGTACTTCAACTCCAGAGTCAATGGAAACCTATCAGCTAAGCTCATTATCAGCTAGCACCAAAGACAGCCAATCAGTGTCACCTCAGCGTGCGACTGATCCTTCTGTTTCACTTCCAACAGCTCAAGAAGCACAAAGCATGAAAAAAAAGTTAAGCGATTAAAAATGAGATTAATACAATTAAAAAATTAGAACGCACTAAATTCGACTGAAATTAATTAATCGCGATTAATGCGATAATTTGACACCTCTATGTTTAATCCTCTCCAGTGTCAAAGAGAAAACTCAGTGAGCAGTACTGAAAAGCTTGGGAGGGACGACGCGAGCGAGCGAGGGGCGAATCCTCAGGTCTCCTCCGAGGAGTCCAAAGGAGTCCGGCTTTCAAACTCGGCCATTCATATTTATGTAACATGATGCAAAGCTTCTCCCTTCATGCAGCCGGTGCCCTTCGCAAATTGCTCGGATTGCATGAAAGGAGGTCTTCTTCGCCCCGACCCTGCCTTTCTCGTGGCGTGTTTCTGACCCGCCGACAGGCTGCGGAGCGCCTCGAATGGAATTTCTTCTATCGGCCTCTAAATTTTTTCTTGTGCATGCAGAAAAACTTCAAGGAAAAGATCAAAACCTTGGAAAAAAAAAAAAACGCAGTTGGTTCGGTGATATCGCGCTTTGGAAGTGAAATACAGTCTGGCAATAATGTGTGTTATTTTTTTTGGATCAAGAGAACTCTGACAAACAAAACCGACAAAACAAAGAGAATTAAAGCCAATTTAAACAGTATGTTTTTTTTTTAATTATTAACTTACTCCTTTCAGAGGGACTGCAGGTGTAAAACTATAGAGCTTTAGGTCAAATGAATACAATATTAGTTTCGTTTGACGTTATTTTATCTTCACAAAGCTTTATGTTTTCAGGATTTTAGCTAAAAAGTCCAGAAACATTGCTGAATTCTGCTAAACTCAAACGACACTCGGTAGAGCGCATACCTCCGTAAAGATACCTGTTCACCTTTCCTGCTTCAACGTCTGACGTGACTTTCCTCTCTCCTTCACAAACTCTCAAAAGACGCCACAGAAATGACGTTTTTAATCGTTTTGGGTCACCGGATGTTCAGATCGCCCCTGAAATTTAACTGATGGTTCGTCACTCCACTCGTCATCCTTACAGGAAGTTTCATGGAGGGCGGTCAAGAACTTTTGGAGTTATTGTGTTAAAACAGAGATAAACTGATAGTAAATAAAGGAGAAAGCCGCACAAATCAGCTTGTTCGCTTTGTTAAGTGTTGATGTAATCGTGACGATCTGATCCCACGGACAAAAAGTAGCATCCTTGCAAACGCAGCCATTGTTTTCCCGATCTTAGATTGAGACATCGTCAAAAACAAATGTTTTCTCTCTGTGTGTTTTTGGCTGCTTTTCACTGTTAAAGTTTTTACAGTCGACAAAACCAAACATTCAAAAGAACTTCTCCGTCTTTCACGGCCGCCGTGGGTTCTCTCGCGCGCACCCCAAAAGTGGGTCACGAGGGAGAAGCAGCGTCGATTTGTTTGCGAGTCGCTCGAGCCGATACGAAATCGCGTCGGGCGGCACTGATCTTCCCCACATGTAAAACCAGGAAGTATGTTTGGTATTTTTAACATGGAGCGAGCGCCTTTAAAGCGCCGCGGTTGCCTCTCAGTTTATATTTGGGAAAGAAGAAGAAGAAAAAGTACACTTTGTACAACAACTCCAAGCGAAATTCCTCCAGTTTCTCCTTCTTCCCCCCCCTACCTGTACACTCTGAGCACTGTCACCGCCTGTCATCGCAGCAAAAAAAAGAAAAAAATCAAGCGGAGAACTTTCTTGTCAGCCCAAATCACTCTCTGTGATGCTCCCTCATGTTCAGCGTCTCTCTCCTGGTTGCATGTTTCCATACAAACTGCTGTGCACAGCTAGAAACCCGGGAATCGTGGACCGGGGGAACGCGGACACGCTGTCAGCGGTGATGCGCCGAATCGAACTGACAGTTCAGACGTTGGAGGAGGAGAAGGAAGGGAGAGAAAAAAAATAACAACATCCCAAAGATTGTGTGGATGAAGGGCAGATCGCACTCGGTGTCGTGTGAGACTCGGTAAAGTAGCCGAACCGGGCCGGTCGGTCGGACGGACGGACGCCGATCCGGGGCGCCCTCCTGGCTTTTTTTTTTTTTTTTTTGAAGAGCACGCAAATCTCCTCAACACCACGAGACATCTCGAATAAATTCTTCATTGGCCTGTCAAAATGCTTTTCCTCCGCCTTCAACACCAGCCAGAGACTTGCCGTGATCCACTATGAAATGGCCTCATTGTGCGGGGCATCAAGGATTCTACGGCTCCATCTCCGGGTGTGCTCTGAACTGTGAATTTCAGATTCAGACAGCCCAAGGCCCAAGGCCATGAGCCGGCAGCGCCGCTGAAGCACTCTGTTGCTTCACACATTCGAAATTGGCTGACATGTTTAAATTTGCCGTACCTTTTGCTCAATCTTTGTGCGATTCCTCCGCGCGAGAAAAAAAAAAAACCCACGGAAAAGCCGAGTGACTGGAGACCTACATGTGTCAGGGCGATGAAGTCCTCTCGCCTTCTTAATTTTCACTCCCCTGAACTGCCGTACAGGCACATTTTGATGAGATTTACAGCGTACACAGAGGAGGCTGTCGGACACATCAGCGTGTAACGGAATAATCTGGGAGAGGATATTTGACAGAAAGTTTACTGGGATCCCGCGGCGCCGTAATCCTTTAATATCTCACCAATAACTATTAAGGGTTTAATGTCACTCGCTCTCTGCCGGGGTTTTTTTCCTCGACTCACTCTTGACAAAACTCGAGGGCGGAAAATGACAGAATATTCTGTCGGATGTGGCGTTTTTTTGGGGGAGGCGGGGTTTGGAAAAAAGATGCAAAAAAAGTCAAACCGGGTGGAAATCGAAAAGACGAGCGGCGTCCAAAAACGCAAAGGTGTGACGACGACTGATCGTCATGTCTCACTTCTAACAACTCAGGCACAAGAAGCACAAAGCATGAAAAAGTTTTAAAAAATGAGATTAATGCGATTAAAAAATATAACGCACTAAATTTGACTGAAAGTAGTTTGTCACATTTTTTTACAGAGCAGAGAAGAAGAGCTCTGTAGTCAGGCAGATGGTGGTGTTTTTTGGGGGGAGGCGGGGTTTAAAAATGCAAAAAAGTCAAATCGCCTCATCGAGTGGAAAAGACGAGCGACGTCCAAAATCACGAAGGTGGGACGACTCGCGAGGCTAACTCGGTTTTGTCACAGGTGGAGGAAGAACCGAGTCGCTCCCGAGGAGCTTTACCGACATTTTTACAGAGCAGAGAAGAAGAGCGGCGTCGTTGCAGCGCGTCACGCTGCCACCTAGCTGCTGGACACGCGCATTACATCTCTGACTTTTACTTCGGATTTCACTTCAGTGTGCGACTGATCATCGTGTCTCACTTCCAACAACTCAAGCACAAAGCATGAAAAAGTTAGAGATTAAAAATGATATTAATGCGATTGAAAAAAATAGCGTACTAAATTTGACTGAAATTAGTTTGTCACATTTTTACAGAGCAGAGAAGAAGAGTGGCGTTGTTGCAGTGCGTCACACTGCCACCTGGCTGCTGGACACGCGCGTTACATCGAATTAACCTCGATGACTTTTACGTCGGATTTCTCCTGCAAAAAACGCTCGTCCGAGAAGCGAGAACCGAACTGTGCTTTTGCGTTTTCCTGCAGCTTGGGTGAAAACTTTGAGACGCTGAAGTCTCCTCTCACGGGTCACAGAATCGGCGTCCGCGGATACACGATGTTCAGGAGCTGCGCGACATGAAGTCAAGGTGACCGCTTCGACCCGAGTCGATGCGCTCATGTCAAGTTAACCTCCTTTGACTCGCTTTAGTGGAGCATGGGAAGAACACAGCCCGGTAATTTTCATCCGTCACACAGCAAACAGAAGAAGAAACGACTTTAATATTTCAAGTTTTTTTTTTTTCTTTCCTTAATTCACTTTTGTAGCTGATGTGGTGAATTAGGCATTGTCAGTCAGCCTGTCGGTATTCAGGCTCCGACTAAAGCCAGTCGCAGTGTGTGAGGAAAGAAAAAAAAAAAGTAGATCACTCGAGCTGAGAGAGAGAAAAAAAACTCCACTTTTTAAGTCTTCTCAAAAAATCCCCCCCAGTTAATTTTTCATGGCCGTACCTTTTAAGAGACACGTCAGTTTGATTTAATGTTCGGCTGACAGTTATTGGTTTTTGGTGTTTACCTCTTATCACTTCAGCAAACTGGGGAGACCAATTTATACTCGGGATGCACATAAAGCGGCATCAAAAATTAAGATCTTGACGCCCTGGAAACATTATAAAAGCTTTTTCTAATGCCGCTCTTTGTGTAATTGGTTATGCTCGCTTCTTTTTTTTTTCCGAGTGTCTCTAAAGAAGATAGCAGCCTCTTTTATTTTTTGTGGTTGTTGTTGAAAAATGTGCATCGGGATAGTGGAGAGCCGCTCTCGAACGCAGCTCCTCTCTCCTCCTACAGTGGCAGCTGCTGCTGCTGCGCTCGCCGGACCCCCGGTTTGCGTCTTTAGAGATGGAGGCCGGATATAAAAAAACCACAAACAAAACGCCCCCGACGAGTTCGAAGCAAGCGTGGTAAACGACCAGGCAGCAGGAAGCGTTCGTTGGCACATTTGGTAAAGACAATCTTTTTAAAAAAAAAAGAGGGGGGGGGGGCTTACAGTGAGGAAATGGTCTCAAATGGTTCAAAGGATTTGAAGTGGAAGAAGAGAGGATTGATGTTTGTGCTGCGAGCCCCTGAGTAGCGCTGGCCCGGGGTCTAATCAGAGACCAACAACACACCCCTCCTCAGGCTCCCCCCCTCCTCACCCTCCTCCTCCTCCTCCTCCTACCCCACCCCTTCCTCCCCCTCCACACACACACACACAGCCCCCAGGATTTTCCTCTCACTATTCAGGGAGCTGATAGATGAGCCTCTCTTTGTATTTCAGCCATGCACTTTCTTAAATCTGAAAAGCCAATTCATCTTTGGCAAATGCATAAGGAGAAAGGCAGAAAGAGGAGAGAGGGAGAGAAAAAAAACTTCAAAACTGTGTTTTTTCTCCTCCTCCCCCTCTCCCCTTCCTCCTCACCCCCCCCACCCCCCCTCACCCCTCCTCCTCCACTTCCTGCCAGCACTCAAATGTCATTCACAAGCTCTCTAAACACTTTGTCTCCCCTTCATTAATTGTGCTCCTCACACGTCACGTGCCTTGACTACAGCCGAGGAGACGGCGCCGATTCCCCCCCCAAATGTTGATATCTTCCCAGCAGATAAGGGGAGGCGGGAGGTGGGGAGGGTGAGGGGGGTGAGGGGGTGATTAGAGGGGGGAGGGGGTGAGTATCAGAGTTCAAAAAAGAAGGAGTAAAATGTGTTTCTGTGTCCTGATGGACCGGATTAATCTTTGCTTTTCAGGTACGAGCGCCTCGCAGACGTTCAGGCGAAGCAGTTTATCTACGCCGGGCTGTCAAATAACATTCAAACATTTAGTGGCGCAGTCAAATAACCAGCGTAATAAATCATCCTTTTTCTTTTTTTCTTCCTCCCTCTGCGTTGGAAAGGGCATCAGAGACGGCGCCGCTGCAAGGACGCCGGCGCTTGAAGTTTAGGCACTTTCATTACACACGTGTCAACAGCATGTACAAAGTTTAATGGTCCTGTACTGAACTCGGGGGCAAATTTTTTTTTTTTACACTTCAAGAGGCGAAATGAAAGCTTTTTTTTATCTCTCTCTCCCTCTCGGAGGAAGATTATTTTCCTGTCAGCAGCACAATATAAAGCGCCGTATTTTTATTTCTTTTTTTTTTTTTTTTTTTAAATCCCGACGCGCGGAGAGAAAAAAAAAAAAAACGGTGTCAAGTTTAATTAGTGAATTCTCGCGGCGAACGCGGACACCTTGTTGACACATCCATTCCACATGAGCTATCGCTGATTCCTTTGAATGCCATTTACATAATTACACCTCATCCGGCGCCGCGCGGCAACATGCCTCAGACGCCGCCTCGCTCGCAGCCAGAACCGCATGAGGAAGCGCGGCCATATTAGTGCTCGTGGCAAAGAAGGCGCTAACTGTTGGAGCTGCCCCCCCCCCCCCCGCCCTCACCCCCCCTCTGCTCTTGTATGAAGCAGGATGGTCTCGCTGCATTACAGATAAGAGATATGACCCCCATCTCTTCCTTCGCCATATGCGCACAACACATGCACGGCGCCGCTTGCCTCTTAAAACACACAAAGGGGGGAAAATCGCGCTGGCTGGCGAAGATGACCTACATTCCGACAATGGTTTTGCACTTACTGTACATGTTTGAGTTGATCCGACTTCAATATGCAAAAACCTCTGTGGTGTCTCTTCTTTACCTCTGCTGGGACAAAGGAGGAATTGTCAGCAGGAGCTGTGTAGTTTACTACCTTGTTAGGCCCGATTCCCTCCATTAACCCTCAGTCTCAACCCTCCAAACCAAGTGTTAAGGGCGATCTGATGACTTAGAAATGGGACGCCCCTTAATGCAGTTACGTCTTCAGACTGTGGGGGGCAGCATTACGCTGAAGTGGCGTTCAGTCTGTCAAGTCCGAAGAAGAAGAAGAAGAAGAAGAAGAAGAAGAAGAAGAAGAAGAAGAAGAAG
>JAUESE010000027.1:12071370-12083724 GCA_032274725.1 Malacoctenus triangulatus
AAACAGGGACCATTTTAGCAAGATATAGGGACTTGTTTTAAGACAATATAACTTGAATAAAGCCAATTTTCACTTGTGCCATTGGCAGATTTTTTTTGCTTGAAATAATCATGTTTTTGCTTGGAATAGGCAAAAAAAATCTGCTAATGGAACAAGTGAAAATTGGCTTTATTCAAGTTATATTGTCTTAAAAAAGTCTCTATATCTTGCTAAAATGGTGACTGTTTGGCAATTGTGTCTTATTTTAAGTATATTGAGATATTTTGACGATAAAGGAGACAGATATGCCTGGTAATAGTTTGATTTTTTACAGTGTACGGGATAATCTGATTCCCAGCAGAGACGTTTATCCGCAGCGCAGTTCAAACTGAATATCTGACGGTGCTGCGAATGAAAAAACATAAAGACGATTCTCGTTTTGCAGATCTGAACGAATGTGGCTTGAAACCTCGTCCCTGTGAGCACCGCTGCATGAACACTCACGGTAGTTACAAGTGCTACTGTCTCAACGGATACACGCTGATGCCCGACGGATCCTGCGCCAGTGAGTACAGCAGGAAACGCTCCAAAAGCTCCCAAAGGATAAAGAATCAACAGTTTGTACGCATGTGATGTCGTTCTTCTTCTGTCGTGTCGCTTTAATGCTTACAGATTCGAGGACGTGCTCTCTCGCTCACTGTCAGTACGGCTGTGAAGAGGTGGAGGGGGAGATCCGATGTCTCTGCCCATCTGCAGGCCTCCAGCTGGGACAGGATGAGAGAACTTGTGTAGGTGAGAAGTCCTAAAAACAGAGTGAGTTAATGTGTTTTTTAAGCGTTCCGTGTCACACAGGTAAAACCTGTCAAATAAAAGACAGACAGGCATAAGAAATGTGAACTAAGTAGGTGTCATCTAGAAACATGCGTTAAATAGGGATCGAGTTTGGCTTCTTATGGCACATAGATTAGGATGTGTGTTTTTTTTTTGCGTGGTGGAAAAATTATTCTAAAGGGTCTAATGTGGCTTTTGCATGCTTGACTTGTAAATCAGATGGATGCAATTAGGTTACATTTCTTCCCACAGAACTGCCTGAGCTGACACTGAGCCAGGCTGACATGATCACACAGGGGAAGTAATATACTCGCTGCGGAGCATTAAATTTCAGGACTGCCGTGGATCCGACGCGCTCAAAAAATAGACTTACAACAAATGGATTCTCTCAGAAAATGCGCCAAAAATAAAAAATCCCCCAAAGGCAGCATGTAAAAAGATGATGAAAGAGACACATTTCGAGCGTATTAAAAAATTGTACTTCACAAATGTGGACGATCTGGCCTGCCTGAAATATGATAAACCTGAAAACTGCCTGCGGGCACAAATGTTCATTTGCTTGACTACTCACGTTGGCACCAGGTCAGGCTCACAAACGCGGTGGTGCTTTCACTTTTAGCTCAGAAAAGCCTCTCGTACATCTGTCCTCCAGTTATATTCTCTATTGTTTTGGGGTTTTTTTTTTTTTCCACCCCGGCAGCATCAGTCGCTCGCTTGATGCACTCCACAGCTTCCCACCCGTCTGGGCAACACATCAAAGACAATTTAGCAAACGTTGGATGGAGGAAAGCCTGTGAGGGGCTGTGTTTGTGATCACCAGGACGGTGACGCTCCCTACTGGCAGATGAAAAAGAGGCGGCTAATGACTCAGTGGGGCTGTCTGGAAGCTCACAGCTGGCCAGGACAAGCAGAGGGAAAAACCGAATCAAAACATTTTATTTATTCATTGTGATATGTGGAAAAAAAGTGTCTTTGTGAAGTTGTACTGTCTCCCCATGAGCTGTAGTGTGATTACATTTTAAAAGGTCTGCGGGCAGAACTGTGAAAATGACATTCTTCCCATGTGTCGTGATCAAGGACTTGGTTTATTAGACAGGAAGTCCATGTATAAAACATCATCCTCATGAATCTCTCCTTTGTTTTATTTCCATTCAGATATTGATGAATGTGTCACAGGGAAGAACCTCTGCCCGTACAACAGACAGTGCGTGAACACATTCGGAAGCTACTTCTGCAAGTGCCAGGACGGCTTCGACCTGAAATACGTCGACGGCAAATACGACTGCGTCGGTGAGTATGGGGGCGCGCGAGGGGCCGAACATCTGTGATCATTCAAACGCCTTGAAGGTACAAATAGGCTTCTTCCAATTCCAGACCTGGATGAGTGCGCAGCCGGCACCCACAAGTGCAGCCACCACGCGGTCTGTCTGAACAATCAAGGATCGTACAAGTGCAGGTGCAAGCCCGGCTTCAGGGGCAATGGCTTTGAGTGCTCTGGTGAGACCCGAAGATCTGCCGGACCGAATTGTGAATCGATGAGTTTCAGGAGCTTTCTTTCAATTCCTACTGAAAAAAACACGGATGAAGACATTCACAACAGATGTCAGAAACATATGTTTCGGGCTTTCCCAGATGAGAGCAGTCAGTCAGATGGGTCGGGAGCAGTTTTACAGCCGCATATTTCATTTAGACTCTCTAAACATCAGCAAACTGCCGTCCTGCCAAGGTTAGTTTCCTGCGTTCAGACTTCACTCCTCTTCGCAGATGTTAGAGAGGGAGAGGCAGAGATTGAAAACACACCTGTGTAAATATGGCTCTGCGTTTCTAAGGAGGGGAGAGGGAGGTAGTGCTGTACTCGTTGAACCAAGCCAACCAGCTAACAGGTGAAACCTTGTGTAGTCCAAATATAACAGAGAGCGCCGGCCGGGAGCTTCGGTGTAAACGAAGGATGCCTTTATTCTCTTGTAGTCAAACCCTTTTATCAGAGGTCGTGGGACGGAGACAAAGGCAGTGCAGACGATTTCCTCAACGGTGAGACTGTGCAGAACCCAAAACGCTGCATCCGACGTTTACGTGCCGCTCTGCCACCGCATCTGTCGCGCCCTTTCTCTTGCCTACTTCTGCTCATGGCTGAACGTCCTGTATGTCCACAGCATCCACAGCTTGTTACGAGACCTGCAATCCACCGCATGAACTTTCCCGCCCAGTGGCATCGAAACGCTTTCACATTTATGGCGCTATTTTGAGCCGTGTAGTCGAGTTGTTACTGTCATGCTTCGTTTGCATGGAGTAGGCTAGTCCTATCTGTTGTTTCAGCATGTTCATTGGCTGAAGCTCGTCCGTCCCCCCCCGAGGGAAAGTGATCTATTTTATTCATGAACTGGTAAGTAACTTCAGGGAAGTGATTAATAAGAACCGCAGCTGCAAAATACATGTTAACAAACAACGTACGCACCTGAGTCCTGGTAGAACACTCAACGGCCCGGCCGTGATGGCGGATCCATGTGTCTAATCTGCTTCCTCTTCCTGCCCGCAGCCATCCCAGACTCCCAAGTGAAGCCCGTGATCCTGGGAGGTAAACTCGCCGGCGAGGACATCAAAAACTTTCTCCCCGAACCGGCGGCGGCGGCGACGCCCCCTCCCAGGATCCGTCAGCAGCCCTTCGACTACGACGGCGAGGTCTACGTTGGCACGGGGCCTGAGGGAAGGCAGGAGGAATTTCCTGAGAGGGAGGAGGATGAGGAAGAGGATGACAACCAGCTCAATCCAAGAGGAGATGTTTTTGGTATGTTTTGTTTTTTCTTTTTGGCCATGAATGCATCAGACTATTCTGGGTGGTCCGTGTTACACGCGGCATAAACACACCAAACCAAGTCAGAGTGTTTCTGCTGCGCAGCATCTGAACATAATTACACATTGTTCAGTAAGAAAGAAGTCAAACTGAAGCACTCAGGACTCGACAGAGAAAGAAAATGAATCAGACATGTCAGGTATCCATTTTTGACCTCGTTTTGAAGTATTCATGAACATTTGAGTCTTATTTTGAAACAGCATCACGTCATGTCTGTTTGAAACTAAACCAGACAAACAAACATGACAGAAATCCACAATTTAAAGACAGAAATTACTCCGACAAATTGGGTGTTTGTAAGTCACAAAAGGCAGAACGCAGTGTGGTCACGCTGTGTAAATCATCCCGCTGACAAATCCCAATAAATAAGGTCTGCTAATCTTGATCCGTATTGACAAACCGGAGCCTGTGCAGGGAGTCAGATAGCAAGAGGAGACAGGCCCCGAGACATCCATCACCTCCAGAGAGGAATTTCACTTTGTCGGCATGTGAGAGCCCGAGGATACGACCCATCCTGGGCTGGCTTCCCATCCCCTGGGAGGAGGGTGAGGAAGGGAGGATGGTTACAAAGCCTCCAAGCCTTTTATTATGTTTTCCCCAAAACAGCTGTTGTGCAAACAGACTTGAGCCCTCGTAGGAAAGTCTGTCATCAGCACTCTAGACCCCTCTAACACCGGCCCACTCCAGGCTGAGCAGGTTCAATAACCCCAGCTGTCACTCGTTTGTGTGTGCAAGGGGGGGTTTTTTCACGGGGGGTGAACTGCTGCGGGGGCTTAAAGTGCTGGAGGGACAAGGGGGGGAGGGTGTTACATCCCAAAGTTGCGGTTCCATTTGCAGACATAAGTGACAGCAGGGCAGGTCTACACCTGTCTGCTAAAAGCCCCTTTTCCAGCTTTTGTTTTATCGTGGAAAAATCTTCACAGCATCATTTTGGACTGTTTTTTTTTTAAGAGCACATTTTGAAAAGCTGTTTTCAAAGACTATAATTAAATCGCAGGGGCTCTCTGATTTTTACAGGTTATCACTCAAGCACACTCAGGGAGGATGTTTTGAGGCAAAACTTACTAAACTATTAAAAGTGCTGTGATAATTCATACCTTCAGTTTTGGTTTTGACTGGAGAAAAAAGCGCTTTTATAATGTAGCACTCAGAGAGTGATTTGAAGGTTGAAAAATCACATAAAATGTTCATCTTTTTCAGTTGTTGGGATAAGTAGGAAACCTTTTTGTTAGAGGTTTTGCTGTCACCCATGAAGAGACAGTTGCAGCTACAGAACAACTTTGCTAGAAAGACTGATTGATCGTTATCAGTGTGAGAAAAAATTAAGCCCAAATCGCTTGTGAAAATGAATCTAATCAGTTTAGCATTAGGTTAAACTATAAGTTACCTGGATCAGCCTCGGCTGTGTCTACATAACCAGTGACAAGAGTCTAAAATTAATTTGTTTCCATTCAAATTACAGCTTTATACGAGGTGCTCCTCTTGCAACAGCATGCACATTAAAGCAAAAAGTAAAAAAAATAAAAAGTAAGACGACTCACATTTTTCTTTTATTTCTACCTCAGTTTCAGAGGACTTTGAGTCGGTGTTCGGTCCTGCTACAGAACTCAAAGAAATCCACATTTCACCAGTTCAGGAAGGTAACAAGTTTTTCTATACGATCAGTTTTCAGTGATTTACAGACTGGTTGTGGAAGTGATTTAAATTAAAATGCCTGTTTCATTCATCCACAGAGTATATCCTGGATTGCAACTTTGATCAGGGAGCGTGTGAGTGGGTCCAAGACAAGGCCGACGACATCGACTGGGGTGTTGCGTACCACGATAACGGTGACAAAGTGATGAATTTGAAACAAAGTCTTGTTTACGTGAGCGTTAAGCTGCCGTGACTCACACGCATGTCAAATTGTGCAAGGTGGCGAGTACTACATGGCTCTGAGCGGGCTCCTCGGGGACCAAGACGACGTGGCCAAGCTGAAGCTGCTCCTCAGCGACCGCGCCCAGCAGGGCAGCTTCTGCCTGACCTTCGACTACCGTGTGGTGGGCCACAACGTGGGCGCGCTCAAGGTGTTGCTGGACAACAACGCTTACCCGGTGTGGGAGCAGAGCCAGAGCCGAGACCAGGGCTGGCAGACGGAGTTCCTCACCGTGGCCTGGACAGAGGAGGCCCCAGAGTCTGTGAGTCATTTTTCCTTTATACAGTCTCGATAAAACTACAAAACGAACATATTAGGAAGAGCTGGCAAGTAGAACACCTAATCTGCCAAAAGCCTGAATGTACCCTCAAATATCAATACAGTTTTTAGAAACATAAAAGTGGGTTAATCCTGAAATAGTGAAGCGCTTTTGAGCAAAGCTCATTACGAAGCTTTTTTTGAGTGGATTCAGTGGTGTAGATTTGTGATGGTGTCACTAATTTTCTTTCAGATTATCTTTGAAGGCCAGCGTGGGAAAGGTCTCGGAGGCGAGATAGGCCTCGACAACGTCGTGCTGACCTCAGGCCCATGTCAAGAGGACGCCAGCCCCATCTTTTAAGTTTCCACCTCGGATCAACATTTGTCCTCGGATCGGGAAACACCAAAACTTCTCTTTTCCAAACTCGTATCACGTCCTACCGATGGAGTTTGTCATTTGTGTCTCAAGGTGCTGCCATATTGTCCAAAGAGATAAACATGCAGAACCAGCATGTTTACGTGCTGCTGCACCAGTGCAAACCACCACATTCTTTCACTTATTATATTGTGGTTTTTCAATACAAATGACTCAGACCTCAGGAATAGGTGCAAACACTAACGTTGCCTGTAAGTTTGGTATTACAGTATTTTTACTTAGTTTTTTTGTTGTGTATGTGACAATGCATTGCTGAAGTTAGGCAAAATAATATGCAACATATAATGTGAATTCCTTGCTGAATTATTTCTGATATCTTACATAGAGACATGTTGAAGGCTGTTGAAGTTGAAAGAGTAGAAATCCTTTCAAGCGATGCTGTATTATTACAATAAATTTGTTTTTCTACAACTTTGTTTTCTCATTTCTTTATCTATATTTATTGCAAGTGTATATTAATGGTGCATTTACAGTTTTCTATCAGAGTTTCAATAGAAAAAGAAGATAAATAAAATATTGTTGCTGTTGTCTGAGAAGGTGAAAATCTTAGGGAGGACTCAACTTTGAGATTTGTGTCCTTCGCTTGATTGAATGTTTAATTTTTTTTAGATGAACCAAACACCAGAAGGAAAAAATGTAAATACTTCCTCCACTAAATTGTTGGTTAACCATTACTGTGACAGCTGGATAAACAATAATCCAACAGGGGCAGCATTAAGTCACTTTACTACTTCGTCAAACCTGTTGTAAAAGTGTGTGTGAAGCAGGAGCTTTTACATTTGTCATATATTCTGTTAGAAATATTGAGATATTGCAGAATAAGGAGAGAGAAACATGTATTTGTTCGTGTAATGCGTTTAAAAGTTTACTCCATTTTGTTGTAGCTTCGCGGCCAACTTTCAGTTGATGCCTGGTGGTAATACGACAATTAAGCTAGCTGTTAAAATCGCTCTTTTTATCATGGAAGAATTTAAACCTACCTTGTTTGTCTCACGATAAGTTAACTTGTTCAAATAAAGTCGTAGACTGCATGGAGACGGACCGAGAGCAACTAAATATCGTCCTCTGGTGGTGGCGCCTCAAAAATACAGAGACGTAACGGTTAGCGCTAATTTAATGCTAATAGATGCTATGATTGGCTGAAGCTAAAATACACATTTAAGCAACACGGGGCACAGTTTTATCACAGAAGCCGCTTGACTTATCCAGTGTATGATTTTTATGGTGATATAATGTATAATTGTGGGCCTGTGGCGTTACCTCAGCGCTCGTTGGTCGTCTGATAAGATCACATGATCGGAGGCTACCGTAGGCTAGTTAGCAGCTAGCCGCGTTAGCACCGAGCGCTGATCAGCCGCACCGAGCCGTCGGAGTTGACCAGGAAACGGTGCGCCCTGACGTTTCATCGAGCCGGGTCGAGAAGCTGTCAGACAGATGCGACTGTATCGCCTCGGTCGTTTCGGGATTTAGTCGCCGTTGAATCAGCACTCTTGCACCCAAACCGAGAAGGTACGGTCGGCTCAGTTTTCCCTAGCTAAATTAGTGCACTGCGTTTTCCCTACTCCAGCTGTGATGTTTTGCTTTTTCGTGTTAGCTTGTGTTAGCAAGGAGCTAACTGAATACAATGTAATTCTATTTAGATTTTGGCGCTAATTTTGAGTGCTGCGTTCGTTACAGACACAAGTTAGTTTTCACTTTGGTGAGTCGTGTGACGATATTGTGCATTTGTTGAAACTGTGTCGCCTTTATTGTTTATTGTGCTTCTCGAATTGACCAGCTGTCACACACTAGCAGGGAGCTCACTGCCTTGTCACTGTGTTCCAGCTGGCTGGTCGTTACCTGCATGGCTGCTCACATCAACATTAAACCCATGAGCATGTGACTGCGGACTGGTGTTTACAGCACATGATCTGGACAAGTGGATGAGGTCAAAACTCAATCAGGGGTAAGAGACAGGAGCCGCCAAACATTCACTAAACGCTGAGTTTTATATGATAAAGTGTAACGTGTTAAACTGGCTCAGACTTGCTGAAGCAAAGAAAAGTAACGCAGCTTGAATGCTGTGATGTGAAAGGCATTTAGATGCTCTATCAAACTGTTTTGAGTAACTTATTTAAATGGACATATTGTACTGCTCTCTGCCCTCATTGTTATGGGCATCTATACAATGCAATTTGATCAGTACACCAGCTTTGGTGTAACTTCTGCTTTTTCAAATATAATCTATTTCACTTCAGTGAACACTTGTGCCCTTTTTGAGTCTATCAGTGACAGTTTAAACATTGTTTTATCAAGAAATGATACTGGTGGTATTTTGTCACAACAAAATGGTTTATTTGTTGACAAATTCCACACACAGCGATTATATTTCTGCTTCAAATTGAAAATAATCCTCCATGTTTCATAATTTCTGGAACAAAATACAATTAGATGGTGCAGTGAGTCATGAGGAAT
Source organism: Malacoctenus triangulatus (assembly GCA_032274725.1). Classification (NCBI taxonomy): domain Eukaryota; kingdom Metazoa; phylum Chordata; class Actinopteri; order Blenniiformes; family Labrisomidae; genus Malacoctenus; species Malacoctenus triangulatus. The sequence continues at coordinate 12,080,095 of JAUESE010000027.1, forward strand.
CACTTTATGCGAGGTACAAAGCTCGTCACCATTCTGGATAAACAAGATCTTGAGGACATGGGGTGACACTTAATTAGACACAAACACAGTCGTATAGTCATACAGGAGCACCACCTTTAACTGCTGTCAGGGAATAAGACTCATTATTACGTTTGTAGATGTGAGTTAAAAACGCGATGAGTCAGGCGAGAAACAATATCCAATCAAGATCCCACAAGTGTATTAAAAGCTTTTTTTCTGTTTGTTTTCTTTTAAGAAATCTTATTATTGAGTCCTCTGAAAAAAATAGGAGTGAGACCATCAGATTTGTGCAAGACTTTGCTATAATGTATGATGTTATATCAACAATAAAGAGATAATTTACATTGTGAACCATTTGAATTCAAGTAATTTTGTTTACAACATGAAAATCATGTTTTTTGTGGAAATAAAGTAATAATTAGCATTTTCTTGCAAAAGGCTGTCACAGTAATGGAAATACATTAAATAACTATACGTATATTGTGTGTTTTCTTAGGTCAGTTATTGATAAGTGATCAGTTGGGAGTGAATAGCCATGACGACGAAGACGTCCCTGCTGAAGGTCATCCTCCTGGGAGATGGCGGCGTGGGGAAGAGCTCCCTCATGAACCGTTACGTCACCAACAAGTTCGACGCGCACCTCTTCCACACCATCGGCGTGGAGTTCCTCAACAAGGACCTGGAGGTGGACGGTCACCAGGTGACCCTGCAGATCTGGGACACGGCTGGCCAGGAGCGCTTCCGCAGCCTGAGAACTCCTTTCTACCGCGGCTCCGACTGCTGCCTGCTCACCTTCAGCGTCGACGACAGCCAGAGCTTCCTCAACTTGGGCAACTGGAAGAAGGAGTTCATCTATTACGCGGACGTCAAGGAGCCGGAGAAGTTCCCGTTCGTCGTCTTGGGCAACAAAGTGGATGTGACGGAGCGGCAAGTGTCGAGTGAGGAGGCTCACCAGTGGTGCCAGGAGAACGGTGACTACCCGTATTACGAGACGAGCGCCAAGGATGCCACCAACGTGGCCGTGGCCTTTGAGGAGGCCGTGCGCAGAGTGCTGGCGATGGATGAAAGAACGGACCACCTCATCCCCACAGACACTGTCAAGCTGCACAGAAAGCCTCGCTCTGCCACCAGCTGCTGCTCGTAACACCCGGAATGCTCTCGCCAACATGAATTTGCTGTTTCTGCCTGTTATGTGATGAGGCTGTAGGTGTGCAATTCTGTCGTAACATTTTATTTAAAACAAATTATGCTACTGGCTTTGTGATTTGTTTTATGGTTGAAGGTTTGGCATTTCAGACAGTTGGAGGAAAAGAGAGAGAGCAACACTAACATCAACACACTCCAATTACAAACGAATATGTCAAAACACTAAATCACTGATGTCACTCGTCTCTAAAAAGGATTCACGCCAGTCCAGGATGACCTGCGACCACTGATTAGTTACAAGTTCTTCTTCTATGGTGACGTTTGATTCTGTCTTAAGGAAAGAGCTGCGATGAGCTGCGTGCGACTTTGGGGAGTGTTACTGTTGCGGGATCTCACGGCGTCGCTCCCAAACCGGTGCAGAGTGACGACCGATTTGAATTTAGTTTCCAAAATATGTGTAATCAAAATAACTTATACCTCTTAACAATCTCGTGTCGGAGAATGGTGAAGTAGTGACGGTACTACTTTGTATATCTAACACATTAAGGCTTGTAATAACTGCACCTTTGGGTCACGTTTGTGCACATTGTAAATATGTTTTGGCTCCGTGCTGGAAGCACGAAAGGGCCGAGTCCCGTTCCAGGAAATAAACATTAAAGCAAACTTGCCTTGCATGACGAACGCTATGTTTAAGTTTCTGGGAACATTTTGTAAGCTGTTTTCACTTTCATGGGAAAAACGCTGAATCTTGAGTCTTTTCTGAGTGAAAACCTCATCAGGTCGTTTTCATTTCTCTTCCCTCACTGCTGTTTTCTCTCATTCTTCTGTCCGACAAGAGATTCTTAACTTTTTTTTGTACTTATCCTTTCTTCATTTCTTCACATTTCCTAATTCCTACAATGACTTTCACTTATTGTTCAAGATTCAGTTTTCTTTTATGGTCAAAGTTGTACTATTGGCTTGTCAATGCATAAATAAAGCCCCTGAGAACAACGTTGGAAGCATTTTTTGTGGCCTCGAAACTATTCAGTCTTGTTTCAGGAAGATGATGCAGCTCATTTGCGAGTATATAATTTGTATAGTCAAAGAAAAAGTATCTGAATATATGAACTATATTATGTGTCAACATTCAGTTGGTGACAGGTGTTTAATTATGAATTTCTGCTTTCTATATTGACTCTACAACCCGAATGGGAACCAAGCAGGTGAACAACTTCTGCTCAAAATATTTCACAGAAATAGAAACCAAATCAAACAAGAGTCGGTGAAGCTCCATTCTTGTGTTGAACGAGTTTAATATCTTGTCAAAAATCAAAGGACAGACATGAAATGAGTAAATTATATACAAGGAACAGACGGAACACATTTCCGCTCTGAAGAGACGCGACTAACTCAGGAGATGTTTCTTTCCCAGAAACTGGACTTTCCTCTCGAACGCTGTCGAGCGAATCGGTGAGTTGATTTCGTAGAAAGGATTCATTGCGAACTGGAGAACGAAACAAATGAGACGTTTCAAACACAGAATGTTGCACTGAGCAAATGACCGGTAATGGCAGTCCGCTCACCTTAATGTATAAATCATAGACGTCGTTAAAAAAGTTTTTGATCCCGTCTTCTTGTCGCACATCGTGCAGCATGATGAATCTTACATGTACAGCAGATAGTCAAGGACAACAAAGCAGCACCAGCACAGTGTAGAAAGCACAACAAAACAACAAGAGAAAGGATATGTCCTGCAGTGACGAAGGCCGAAACGAACCACTCGTTGAACTTGTCCACGGTTTTCAGGTACATGCTGTTGGACAGCCACATGTTCTCATCCACCAGGTCCAGAGCCGCGTGTGCAATGAACTGGTTCAGGTGACGGTGGTCGTCCTGTGGCCAACGACACAAGTTTAATCAAACAAGCCCAAAACGTCAGAAACATGCTGCAAAAAAAAAACTGTCTTTTTCAACATGACAGTTGGAAAAAAAACAGAACACAAAATGATAACGTTGTCACTTGATCGTGTTATTTAGTGTGGCACACTGTTTCAGGCTCACCACTTCCTACTAACCCCGAGTCCAAGAGGGATCGAGTGTCGCAAAACACACTTCCTCAGTCTGAGTCTGCAGGATCACTTCTGTAAATGGTTTGATGGACTGGGTGGGTGTGTGTTTCCTGTTTTTCAGTCTTTTTTAAGCTCTCTGAAGTCCACACCATGTACTGTTACAAGTGGCTGTGTGACATGATAATCAATGACTTTGAACAACTATTTGGGCCAGCCTAGAGTCTTCAACGAGAAGTACATAATAAATGTGGGCTGATCTCAGAGCAGGTGTAAATAAAACACGAGTGTTACCTTAGATTCGGGCTTCCCACTCGGTAGGAACTCCATCTCGAACACCGGGTTGTCGTGATGACCGACCATTACAAAGTAAAAGCTTCCAGACATGGCTTCCTCTTCTCCTGGTCCACGCTAC
>JAUESE010000027.1:12166374-12178418 GCA_032274725.1 Malacoctenus triangulatus
TTTTATATCGTAGCCGATTCGTGCCAGAGAAATGATAAGTCACAGATTGAGTCTCTGGCTGTTGATGAGAGAAAAAACCTCGGGACCAAAAAAAAAAGGAAGAAAGGGAAAAAAAAGAGAGAGAGAATCTTATAAAAACATCAGGATTTTATTAGTGGACGACACAAATCCGCGTTCGGCCATCTCAGAAGTACCTTATCTACGCCAGCGCTGAGAATACAGTTCCCCTTCTTGTTCCACTTGAGTGCAAATATGGGCCCTTTGTGCTGCCCCAAGGTGCTCGCCAGATTTCCTGATGGACGACAAGCCGAGAAACGCTCACAAAAGCTGTCACAGAGGTTGTATTTTGGGAGAATAACGGCGTCACGCTCGGCGGCGACAGGGACCAACAAGGTGTGACAAATGTTGGAGGACGCACCATCCTTCGTCCATATCCTGGCAAATCCATCATAGGAGCCCGTCGCCAGCAGAGTCCCGTCGCTCTGCGGGAGGGAGAGACAACAGATCTGTTACTTTACCGTCCGCAGCCGCTTCGACGGTTTGCAACATGGGGGTTAAAGAAAGAGGAGGAGAGTCCTCGCCTGACGGTCTGTGACTTACGTTCCAGTCTAGTGAGGTGACGTCTTTGTTGCTGGGGACGTCCTGACCACCTTCTCGGATGCAGTGGCGCAGCACCAGCTGGGTGGAGTTGGAGTTGTTGTTCTCGTTGAGGTTCCAGATCCGGGCGGTGGAGTCCCCCGAGCTGAGTGGGACACCGGCGGAGCAGAGAGAGGGGTCACGAGACGGCCGGACCACCGACCGTCAGCGGAGCGTCTGATTGAGACGCGGCCGGGAACTCACCCGGAGGCCAGCAGGTCGCTGACCGGGTTCCAGGCGCAGATGAACACTTCGGACTCGTGGCCTCGCAGCACCGTGGCTTTACTGGCCGGTATCTCCACGTCCACGTCCACCTCCATGGCCTCACTGTGGTTGTCTACGAAGCACACACACACACACACACATTCACACATGGAAACGTGTATTTCCTTACACGCGTCAGCTAACCTGCATGTCGTGAGCGCAGCCTCCGGATAAAGTTACCACTAATTAACTCCGACTGTTGGCAACGCTCGACCAAATTCATTTGGCTTTTTTTCTGAATACCAGAACAACGTCTGCTAATTATCTCTAAACAGCATAAAATCAGCTTTTAATGGAAATCTGGTCAGTGTACGAGCGAGCCTTCGGGAGCAGGCGCCTCCTGGCCGGCCATAAACTCGGTAACCTCGCTCGCGTCCAACTCTTTTGTCATCCACACCTTTGAATTCGACTCCTTGCGGGACACAAACGCTGCACTCCTCTTTCCCCTCGTCTGAGGCGCCACCTGATCTTGGCTTCTCGGGTTTTCACTCACAAAAAGAGGGAATACTACGGCATGCCGTGAGAAACCGAAAAAAAGAAAGGGGGGGCGACGTTTGAGTCGAAAGAAGGAAAGTGCGTCTGTCGATGAAGCAACGTTGTGAATCGATGAGGTCAAAGTTGAAGAAGTTGAAACTCGCATCGCAGGAAGCGTAAAGCTTCACTGCAGGTATAATTTGAGTTATTATAGAGTAATTTCTAACTTTAATTGATATTTCTGGCTAATAGGATTACGGCTATAAAAAGCAGGTCTTTGGATTACACACTGCGTGTCATGTGTTACGTGCAGCAGGTGTGAAGCAGCTCCGGTTGTCAGTGCTGCACTCGGGGACAATATGCTGCCAGTGGCCACGTGCGCTCCAGCTGTTCACCCAGAGAAGCACCAAAGTTTTAAAACTCTCGTTTGCACTCACTCATGTTGTGAGTGCCGTTCTCCTCCCCGTTGACGGCGGCCTCTCCGTTCTTTGGTGCGTTGGCCTGGTTCCCGGAGGTGGAGGCTCCTATGGTGCAGGCGGCCTGCTGCTGGGCCAGCTTGTCGCGGAAGGCCTGCTGCCGTGTCTGCACCACGTCGGGCATCACCGCGTCGATGAGCGACAGCGACTCGATCGGCCGCCCGTCGAACACTGTGCCGTCCTGTCGCGAGATTTGACAGATTTTAACACGTGAGGTGTTTTGTTGTTTTATTTCCAGATAATCAACAACCACAGAGGTGGAAAAAAACGACTCCCTGGGTGGGAGTCCGGGTTTCCTCCGGCGTGAGGACGACTACAAAAGCACCGGCAGCTACCTGGGCGTGTCGACTCAGAGATCAGAGTCTGTCTTTGTATCATTAAGCAGTGGAAGACATCTGGGGGAGTCGGGAACAGCAGGGCCCTGCCCCTCACCTCATTAATGCTGATTTCTGCCTCCACATACTGGAGCCCCTTCTGCAGGATGGAGATGAGGGCTGCAGGGGGCACTAGTGTTCCATTGATGTTCGACTGGCTGATGTGGCTCTCGATGCCAAAGGTGAACGCGGAGTGGGAGAAACCTGAAAGCAAAACATCATTCGCGCTCATTAACGGCAGAGCGCCGAGCGCGAGACGTGCACCGGCGAAGAAAAGTCCCCTCCGATCCAAACAAAGCTAACAGTCATCGAATAAAACAACCGAATGGCATAACGAGAGCGAGATTTGAGAGCGCAATAAAGCATGCCAATGTCAATGTTGACCTCTCGGAGCTGCTGGTAGCCCCGGCCTCAGCCAGATGGCTTCAGACGAGAGTCTCAATAAACAGTAATGAAACACAGCAGCTACAGTTTCAATCGCCGATCCAAATCTCCAGGATCCAGATCCCAAGAATGAGCAATATGTTGACATGTGAAGAGCAGGGGTCTTATTCTCCGCACCCACAACGTGCTCACATTCCACCCAGAGGAAAAAATGGGATTTGGTGCGAGTGTGCATGCGGCGTCTCACTGTGTGCGATATAAAAACAGTATCATGTGTATGCGAGTTATTCGTGTATGACTGTGAACTCTCAGGGAATCACGTCAGTTCTGTAAATGAAGATAATCCATCAGTATGCGGAATGAATGAAGGTGTAAAAAGCGTGAATGTGTTGTGAGACAAACCTGATTCTTGGAGGTATCTGTACACCAAGAAGTTGACCTCGTCACTGGTAATACTCATTTTAGCCCAATGAAAGGGAGGAAGTCTGTCGGAAGGTTGAGCTCACCCCTGCAAAAACAATAAAAAAAAACAGAGCCAAGATCAACAAATGTCTGAGTTTTCAGCCTGCTCGTCTGATCCGTCGTCCTCCCCAAACATGCGTGCCGCTCGCAGACCATCATCTCCTTCACGTCGGGGTAAAAATAGAACCTGATTCTGCACACAGCAGCAGTCTGGCCCGATGTTTGCCTGGTGATGCGGTCATGTGAAGACACACAAACACACACGCAGGACGGCCCCGACTCCCAGCCTCAGTTGCCTCAATCTTCCTCTACGATCCCCCCCACTTCTCTCCCGTGATTGGCTGGTTTACTTAACCTCTGAATCCATGTTTAATACCTGAATTTGAGTTTTTTTTCTCTCCGGCATAATGGGAGTGTCTGTATCCATTTGGCTCCCACTGTGAGCCGAACGGTGTTTTGCTCCGGTGACCCGGCCAGCTCGAGACGGAGAGAGCCTCTGATGAAGCAGTAAGGATATTAAACGCTCGCCTACTGCCCATCTAATAAATTACAAAGGAGACCAAGAGGCTAATTAGTCACAGCAGCCGGCCTCGTCTTCTCTTGTGGGGTATTTTTAAGCCACGGAGGTGTTTAAGCATCGCTTTTGTGAACGTTTCGAGACAAAACAACGCAAATTATAACGTTTCTTCGTTCTGAGGAACGTGGCGAGGACGCTGCAGCGTTGAATGATTTCCCCAACGGCGCGCACATGTTTTCACGAGCCTGCCGTAAATTGAGCTGGAAGAAACATTTTCATGTACACCCACGAGCGCAATGTAAACACGCAAGGAGAGGAGAGGAGAGGGGCGACCGTCGATGGCGGAGGGAACGGGGCCAGATGGAAACCCGAGAGCGAGTCGAGACGTCCGCGTATATCATCGCTTCCTGCTCTCCCGCTGGGAGGTGCAGCGACGGGCATCTTGCTGAGAATACAGAGAGAGAGAAAAAATGAAGGGGTGGTGTCAGGTATGAAGCCTCCATGGCGATCCAACTTTCATACCAAACACTGTCCAGGCCCACTCAAGAATCCCTTTGGTAGCGTAGCAACAAGAGGGATCGAGCAAAATAGACAGAGGACGGTGTTGTCCCAATTACCAGCGGGCACAGAGCCAGAGGGGTTGAACATGTTACTCAACATGAATTATTCACCGTTTCACCTTGGTATATTCTTTCAGATGGGAGTCTGCCTCCATTGTGCCGAAGCAGACGAGTTAAGGACGGAGGCGCGCAGCAAAAAATGCTGGTTTTGAAACTACGAAATAAAACCGAGTGACACCTGGCAGAGACCACGACAGACACGACACCAAAGATACCGACTGAAACCTAAAAAACTGGGTTACTTCCCACTTTGTTGTGCAATCTCTTCATCGGCCTTAAGGAGGTCGGAGACAAAACAACAGCTCGGTTTGCGTATCTTCGCCGCTCTACCCCGATCTGACCGCTGCCACCATGTTTCTCTCGAGCTCATTAGCCTACATGTGGGACTGGAAGGGGTGGGGGGGGCTTGCCACATCAAAGCGGGGGCAGCCACCGCGCCCAGGGCTGCAACAGCGACATACCAAACAACTGGAAACGTAATTAAGAGGCGGCCCGGAGGGTCCCCGGGTCCCCTCAGCAACAGTAATCCCTCTATCAGATGGGAGGGTGATGCCACCATCCATTACCCGGCTCCCTGGGCGTTTAGGGCTCCTCTGACCAAACAATGGGCCTCACAGGGAAAACGCGCAAAAAAACGCTGAGCTCAGCGAAGGTAGTAAAGTTTATCCCCGAAATGATATGTGGAGTTAAAAGTCTGAGGGGAAGGATTCCAGCGCTGCATTCACAAAACCACGACTCCTTCCAATTTCTTGAAAATCCTCCTGAAGTTGAATCGTTTCTTTCACTAAATGTACTTCAAAAAACGTGCAAACCACGCATACATTTAAATGTCATTTTCGTTTTTTAAACTGCATGCAAACGAGATTCACAAGCAAACGACGTCTATTGACAATTACAATAATAGGTCTCCGCGCTTGAGACGCGCAACGTCCAAGGACGACACTGTAAGTAATTAAATTGCCCGGGTTGCTATAGCGATATGAATCGTGCCACATGTTGCACAATCCGAGATGGAGGAAACAAAACATCCACGACGGCTGTAACTGTACGTTTCAGCCGTCTGTGCCGCAATTTTACAAGGACCACTCGGCCGAACGTGACGGCGGCAGAAAATGTGCTGAACACGGAGAATCAGTGTCTCCCCGGAGTGAGACTAACTAATGTACGCGCACGCTCCAAATTAATTGCATCCCATTCATTGGACAAGGTCAACAAGCTGTTCACCATCACACACTGGAGCTGCAGCACATAAACAATCAAGGGAGAACAAAATGTTGTCTCAACACTGCGGCGGTTGTTCGGCTGGTGATTTCTGATTCGATCGAAAAATAAAGTGTCTTCAAACGTCGTTTTGAACAGATTGAAGGAGGACTGAAGGTCATTTTATCATTGGTTTGTTTGATTTGGATTCTGACTCTCTCAGGAGAACAGAAAGTGCAAAGAAAAATATGATTTTCTTTCGTGAACTTCTGCCAAAATTCGTTTGTCACCACACGACGAACCTTAAAGCCACCAGAGTGTCGTCCCTGTCGAAAAGCCACCAAAGTATTTTACGCGCTGATGTAAAACAAGCAGCATGACGTCTATTCGCAGCAGTCTGAGAACTGTTGTGGGAATTTGCATATTGTCAAGCTCCATAAACTCCAAAAACAAGAGTCTCTTTGTGATCTTCTGCACCACATGTTTACCATTTCGTTTTGTTTTCTGTTCAGGTCTGCATGAAATTTTCACCCAACACAAATAAAATTTGTTCGCGGTTGGAAGATCACCGGAGAAATAAACACATTTCTGCTCCAACAGTCGCTGCGCTGCCGTCGTTCTCTCAACCAGCAGATCAGACAAACCGCCCGTCAATCACGATCAGCGAATCAATAACAACAACAACAACACGAGGATAGCGTTTGGTTTCCCTCGCTAATCAATTCCAAGAAACGCAACGAAGCGTTGGTGAATTCACTTCAGTTTGTTTTGGAAAAACCTTCCGAATTCATCGTGTTTTCTTCGCTTTATTTACTCCGAGGTCTGAGCATAAACTCAACATTCGATTGGCTGATCTTGGTCGCGTACTGTTATGTCACGACCAATCACGGTACAAACATCTCCAAATAAAGAGAGTAACTGGAGGAGCAGCGCCTGGATCTGACCGACAAAACACCCCGGGGGGGACGTCAGGATCGTCGGAGGGGGGCTCCAGGACGCCACCAACACTTCACGACACCAACAGCGTGCGTGGAAACCATCCGGGTTTGCACTGAACGCGTAATGGACGCAAGGTCACGGTGTAATCTGAATAATAAAGCTCCTCCTACGGCAAGAAGTAAGGACTTTTAGTGACAAGTTTGCTCAAAAGTACAAACAAACAGGAGTAGTGACTGAATCCTTTCGGCAGTGAGATACAGCAACACACAATCAAACATTACAGCGATGATAAATCTTATAAAAAGGCGTTTTTTTGCTTTCGCGTAATGGCAAAAAAAGTGTCCTCACAAATGCAAGTCTGATGAGAGCATTAAAGCATGCATGTTTATAAATACTAGTCAAATGTGCCTTTATTAGCGAGTGTAATCCTGAGTTGAAGCAACTGCTCTTTGATAACAGAGGGAGAGTCAGCCTGTTCCTAGATCTGCCAGCTCTGAGTAGATAATAAGCGAGATATAATGAGCATCGTTAGATTTAACCTTACCTATTGTGCTTTCAGAAAGGTCCCAATAACACAGCAATAATATCACACAAAGGAGCACATGATTGAAATGCACTGTGTACAAAAACAGAGTCAAATAAAATAACTCGTAAAATGGAACTAATGTTTAGCAAACACAAAAGAGAAACGAAGCTAAAATAAGAAGAAGTAGACATCCAGTCATTCGGTACACATGCAGGTTTTTTAGAAGAATGAAGCCGAAAACCTGCATACCATGAACCCCATTTTCTCCTGCACAGTCAGCCTCTGACAGATGTGCAAACAAGACCTGGAAACAGCAGCCATTTTCTCTTGAACTGCTCTGCTGAGTAAAACCCGCCTTTGAAGCTTCTGGTTGGGCTGCAGTCTTGATGGGGGGAGGGGAGTGTGAGAGAAAAAGAGGGAGAGAGAGAGGGCGAGGGAGGAAGAGAGTGTGAGGGTGTGTGTGTGTGTGTAGAGAGAGAGAGGGGGGGGGAGGGTGGAGGGGGACGCAGGGTGATAAATAATGATTGCCACACAGGTAATCACAACAACCATTTGTGCATTGTCCTTTGCCTCTTTTAGTGAGTCATTTAGCAGCGGCCAATGTAGGTCAGCGAACGGTGGGGGATGGTCGCCGTCGGTCTCCAGGGGAAACACTTCTCCCACGCCTCCTTTGGGTGGCAACACTTTTAATGTTTACCGGCGGCGGCGAGCGAGCGAGCGAGCCGTGTGCCAAGAGAGACAACAGTCTGCAGGCTTTCCTCCCAACCGGAGAGGCTCCGCCCTCTGATTAATGCGCCTTTTTAGACGAGCGCAACTCACACGTGAAATTACCTGCTGAGGTAATCGGTTGGGAGGGGGAATCCGCGGGCTCCGTGGCACACATGGGGGGCCCGGCCACCGCTGGAACCGGCAGGCCGGGCCGACGGCGTCTTTCATTAGGCGACAAAAGGAAGAGGTCGGCGGGGGCAAAGGATTACCGAGGGGCGGCCATTGTTACCACAGCTCCCAATCTACACGCCTCGATCTTATAGGATCGTTTCGACGACAGACCGAATCTTCGACACTCTGACGAATTTTTTTCCAGCAAATTACAGATTTGGTGTCGGACACCGATTATAGCTGCTCACTCGAAGGCTTCACGATCAACGATGTATTCTGAGGGCGCGTTCACACCAGTCTTGTTAAACATGATCCACTTTGGACCACCAGCGGAGCGACGCAGCACCTTAACTGACTCATGTACACGATGGCAGAACCGGAAGGGCAAAATGGTGCTTTATGTCAAAAAAACGCAGTTGCAGCAACATCGTAAAAATGTGGAGATACTCCTCAATACTTCCTCTTTCGACGTGGGCGTTGGCCACGATACAAAGAAAACAACTGCAGAGATAAAACTGGATATAAAATGAAAGCGCCCCAAACAATTGATTGTCCCAGATTCTAAACAATTTGACGCTGAACTGACATAAAAAACTGGATGTGGTGTATGTGAAAACACGCCGATCCATTTGAGTCAGTCACAAAGAGAGAAAGAAACGCAGTCGCTGCTGCAATCCCAGCAAACGATGCATTAATGCAGTCGTTTCTCCACAAATGTAAAAAAAAAAGGTCTTTTTTGCTTTTTCTTTCTCTACGTCGGTGATATTTTTGGTGTCGGCACCTGCCAACGCTGATGGCGGACGTCGCAGTTTTATAACGCGCTCGTTCGGGGTCCGCGCTGGGAAATGGTTACATCGGTCATCCTGGCAGAGACGGATGCCTCGTTTAGTCATGCAAGTATGACGAATTATTACATTAAAACATTACCGTACCGGCCCCTCATTAGCAGTTGGAGATGAATGGAGTCGGACGAGATTATAAAAAAAAGGGGAAGCTGCGAGTACGAACCCTCTCGCCCAGCGAAGCGGGGCGTTGAAAAGTCAGTGCTGTGCGATTTCATGTTTTACTGGCTCCTCCGAATAACCTGGTTCCATATATGCATGTAAGCACACAAGGAAAGAGCCGCTGTGGGGCATGCATGTGCATACGGCTGTGTGGGGGAGGCTGGCAAATAACTACTTTGTGAGAGGAGACTGGAACACAGAAGGCTTTTTTGATGCAAAGGGCAGCACACACACACACACACGTAGATATATTTATATATACACACATAGGAGAGGATACACAGACGTTTTATTTAAGCATGTCGAATGAAAAGGGAGAAAGGCTGTGTGTCGACCGTGTTGTCTGTGCTTGCCAGAGAAACGAGGGATCTTTATTTAAAATGAGACTTTGTGTTCCTGCCGCTCGGTATTATAGAAAAGGAGAGTGTAGGGGGGGGAGGGAGGGCGAGGGGGGGGAGGGAGGGCGAGGGTGGGGGGACGGGAGATTCGCTGCTGCGATCTGGCTCATCAAGGACACCGAGCGAGCTGCAACACGGCGAATCAGCCTCACAAAGAGAAGTTTCGCAAAAAAAACCGAACGACGCGGCTCCGAATCGAGGCCGGCGCGCGCTAACTTTATGTTGCGTGACACAAGCCACAGGTTCCTCCGCGCTGCAGCTAAATCGGAGAGTAAATGATCTGTGCGTGTGATTACAAAAAATTAACAGCGTCTGGATTCATTTTTTGTATTTTCTGAACACGTTGGAGTGTGTTGACAGACTCTAAACTCGAGTATCGTCTTCGCCGCTGATTGCAGCCTGAAATATTACATCAGCTTTTTACTACAACGAAGAAAAGATCGTCGTTTTTGTGACTTATTGACAGGCTGGAAGTGTGTTTCTTCAGATATTCAATAGTAGAAGAAAAAAACAAAACAAAGGAGGGTCTTTGGCACGCTGACATCCAACAGAAAGACCTCCGCTCTGCGTTTCTGTTTCCACCGGATTGAGGATTGCACAAATAAGCTGTAAACACCGAGACAAACCAGTGTGGGCAATACAAGTGTTGCCATGGAGACCAGAGAAAATCTCGCTTCTCTGTCAACAGCTGCTCATGCCACCCTAAATACACCCCCCACCCCCACCCCCCGCTCTCCTTGAGCTTCCCTTCCATCCGACATCAGGGTCAAACAAAAAAAAAAAAAAAGGCGCACGAGCGCGCTGAAAGGCCGATCTTCATCCGGCGCCGTTCCCTCCTCTCTTCCCTTTTTTACACAGCGCGGCGCCAAACGCCACACGCCCAACGTTTCCCCTTCTCGGGCGACTCGCGTGTCCTTTACGCGGCGCCGCGTCCCGGTAAAGCGTTGGACCGCGTCCGGAGGAGGAAGACCGAGTTTAGGACTGTGTCCAATTTCCTCCTCCTGTCCGCAGGACGTCTGGGTGTGGAAATACAATCACAGGAAGTGCTGTTGCGTGAATGTTGTCGTTGATATTAGTGCTGAAAAATGCCTTTTCTCAGCGCGCCTGCTGATTATGTCAAAGTAAAAAGGAGGGAAAACATCGGGCTGTTACTTAACCAGGGGACCGACAGTACTTTAATGAAGAGTAATTATATGCAAGTGTGGCTACAACCAGAAGAGGCCTTTGTCGTACCAGGATTACATGCATGTTCTGCTCTATTGTTCACTGCGGGCTGAGTAATTCTGCGGTGTGACGAGCTTCAAACTACAAGGAAGAGAAAAATCACAAGTTGTGCCGCAGCAAACTTTCACCTTCCTTCCACAGAAGGTCACGTTCGACGTCTCCATTCACGATCTCCCTCACAAACGACCTGTTGTCTGAGCTGCCGTCCTCACGCTACACACAGACACACAACCACTGGGTGCATTAAGACAAGCCACAAAAAGAAGCTAATTTCTCCCAAGTTTTTTAATCTCTTATGCAAGTCTGACACTGGCAGCAAATGCCAGTATTGTAATATGCGGCGATGCTTGAAGGTGTGAAAAGACATTTGCTGCTCTGAAAAAGAAAATTACCGATAAAAAAGACGCGTTCTTTTCTGACTCAGTGATTTAAATGACAAACCGGAGAACATCATAATTTCAGGCAAGGTCTAGTTAATGCAGAACTGCAACTTTTTTCCTCCACATTCGCAGTATCGTAAGAAAAACAAACCGTTCGGCACAACGTAATGTCAAAGCACCACCGGGGCGCAAACGGGTTTATTGCTGTTCTAAACAACCGCGCTTGAGACAATAACGGCTTCCATTATAAGAGTTTAGATGTGAAACAACATTTCTGTGAGACAACAAATTCAACAAATTTACCAAAACACTAGAATCTGTATTTGTAGACAGAAGTCAATGGTGCAGTTTTTGGTGAAGTGTGTATTAACAACATGTTATCAGAGTGCTGAGAGACTGAAGTATAACCAGAATGGCTTGTAAATTATATCACCATAAAACTTGTGGGATTCTACCAAAAACAGGAAAGTATTATGATCTCACTTTGTTCCCTTTAAAATATAATTACACAACACTTCCTGCATGTGGGGGCAATTTCAGAAAATGAAATTTTCTTTTGATTTTAGTTAGATAATAAAGCCGTTTTCTGCATTTCTGGTACTGATTAGTCACTTTTGGGTAGTGTAGCTTTCCTCATCAGTAAGAACATTAAAAACGTGATTGTTTTGTTTGAAATTATTGATCCAACGTTAACAACTGTGGTGACTTCGACGGTGTCGATGTCCTACCAAACGCAGACGCAGTCATATTCCTGGCTAATATCGATCCTGAGCCGACGTATCAATGAATCCCGACATCAGATCTTTGTCAGATTTCTTGAATTCTGACAGAACTGTCAGAATCAACGCTTCAGCAACATGCAAACGCAATATCACGCATTCAAAACACCTTTTTTAACTTTTTCTGATGAAGAATCATGGGAATTCCTACAGACATTTGAGAGTTTTACGAGCAGCTATTGGAGCTGGACGGTATATCGAGAAAAAGCGTCGTCCTCGCGATTTCTTCGCAGCGTGAATTAATTCCCTTTTCGAAGCAAGATGGCGTCCGCGAGGTCGAGCAAGGTCACGCGGGATCGGCTTCCACTCCAAACGTTTACGACGGGGCGACCGGCGTCCTGTGGGACGGATCAATCATTGTAGGAGGCGGGCGCAGTGATACGCTCGGGTTAGGCCGCGCTGACGAAAGCAGGCGGCGACTCGCTGTGCACTCATGCACACACACACACACACACACACACACACACACACACACACACACACACACACACACACACACACACACACA
>JAUESE010000027.1:12229082-12244602 GCA_032274725.1 Malacoctenus triangulatus
CGCCCCCCCCCCCCCCTCCTTCCTCTCCCTCCCCCCCTCCCCTCAGCTTCCTGTTCCAGATCCTATTAGCGGCGCGCTGCCTGTGTCCAAGTCCCAGGGGTCATATCAGCGCAGTTCACCGCTGTATCCGCACACACGTGTGCACGCGAGGTGGTTTTTTTTTTATTATTATTATTATCTTTTATTTTTTCCGTGCGTTGTGCAGGTGCGGCCCCGCGGCGCAGCCGAGCCCGGCCGAAATTATCCACCACGGGCCGCCCGCGAGAGAAGCATTGCACGCGCAGGAGCGCAAATAACATCATCCTACACAAACAAGCAGCATGTGTATACTCACTGGGGGGGGAGGGAGGGGGGAGGGAGGGGGGAGGGGGGGTTACCTCCCAGAGCAAAAGTGTAATTATCCTATGATGGAACATGATTCAATATTATTCCTCACAGCAAAGTATGTCCGCGGACGCACAGAAGTCGCATAAACGCCACGCGCGCGCGCCGCGCCACATACGGACGGCGCGGTATTAGATTTGCGCTGATTGAGTTTTCTCTTTGTCTCTCTCTGAAAATGCAATAACAGCAAACACATGTTACGCGTGGCGGTTCGCCGGTGGGAAGGCCGTCTCGTATCGCGCGCGCTCGTAACTCGGAAACGCGCGAGCGCGCGCGCGCCACAAACACGGAAAACTAATTATGCCGAATCTTCCCTAATGGAAGCGGAGTTCAGATTAATGATGATTTAGGGAGATCAATACGTTTCTTTCTTCTTTTTTTCTTCATCATTTAAGTGTGTGTATGTGCATTTTTGTGTGTTTGGCGAGGCGGGAGTGCGATATTAAGGCCGTCTGGTTATTGGCTGAGTTAGACTGATGATGGTGATGAAAACAGGGGAGGGAGGGGGGAGTTAGGGGGGAGAGGGGGGGGGGTTGCCGGGCTGCCCCACTTAGAGTTTCTCCTCATCCCTCCTCGCACACCTACGCTCGGCCGGCTACCTTTCTCTCAAATGATCAAACATCACGATACAGGAAAGAGTCTGATGGAGGAGGAGGAGGGGAGAGGAGGAGGAGGAGGGGAGAGGAAGAGGAGGAGGGGGGGGGTCTTTTTGATTATTTGTATCCTCCTCCTCTTCTTCGCTCTCTCGTGCTTTGAGTTAGAGGATGTCTTCCTCCCACCATCCTGTCCAGTCCGCTGCTGCTGCGTCTCTTCGGGAGAGTTGAGGGTGCGTTCGCGTTTTTAATGCGTCCCGACACCAACAGACGCCGCGCGCTCGCTCGCTCTCCTTCGGTCGTCGCCACCCGGGCCCTTTATTGATCGCGTTCGGCGCCGCGATCGGCTGTCCCTGCTTTATCGGGCGCTGTCCGTCTTCATTACGGCCCGGCCGATCGCGCCCCGCCGTCCTTCCTCTCGTGCTGTCCTCTCCCTTTTTTTTTTTTTAGACTTTCTTCTCGCTCGGCTCGTGAGTCTCTAATGTCTCCTCTCCCCTCCGCTCTCACTTAGCTGCATGTTTCCCGGCGCGCACGCCCCCAGCTCCTTCCTCACTCCTGTGATTTCTCAATATTTTATAATTCCCTGCCTCCCTCCTCCCCCTCATAATTCTCTCCATGATGTTTACATTTTTTCTCCAAATAGCTTCTTCGCCGTTCTCGGTGTCTCCCCAATAATAGCAGCGCGGTCGCCTCCCGTGCACGCTCGCGCACGACACTGGGCTTTATCGCGGTGTTGTTTCGGGGCCGTAAAGCTGCTCTGTGCCCTCTTTGGTGGGACCGGATGTCGTTCGAGCTCACCTGGGGCGTCGTCGTGTGTGGGGGGGGGGCAGACGGACCCGCGGACGTGCCTGCAACTTTCGACGCACGGCTTTCTATACTGCGAATGCAAATAATCCTGAAGGCGCTCGCAGTTGATCGGTCGTAATGCGTGAAAAATCAAGAGAGTCGGAGGGGACGCGGTGAAACGGAAAATAATTTCATAAAAGGTTTTTGATTAATCACGTCTGCTCCAGACACTCCAAGGTCAAGTTCTCCCTTCCATGTCTTCCTCCTCACAAGAGCAAAACCCCTCGAGTCTGCCTCTCTCTCTCACACACACTCACACACACACACTCTCTTTTCTGTCAAAACCAATCCAATCTTGGGCTCATTTCCTTATTCGGTCCAATCTGCAAGACACAATGAGATTCTCTGTGTTGTGTCTCTCCGTCTCTCTCGCAAGCACCTGTGTGTGTGCGCGTGTGTGCGTGCGTGCATCCATGTGTGCACACAAGCGCTTGTGTGTCCTGCTGCTGCTGTAATTGAAGTCATAACTCAGAGCCAGATACAGTGCTGCTGCTCCCCATGTAAATCAGTGGCTAATAGTGGGAGCAAGCAGGAAGGGCTCGGCGGCGCTGCCCCCCCGATACGCGCTCTCCAGCCTGCACTAACTGAATGACCACTGTTCTCTGTGGCTTAATGAGCATCATGTGTTTTATGCTTATTGGCAGACCCACTTTTGAGCACGCACACACACACACACACGCGGCTCAGTCTCGGATGCCTTTTTTTGGCCCCCCCCTTCGTGCGAGCTCCTGATTTTCCCGGAGTTCCCCCGGCCTCGACCTTTGCCCCCCCACCTCCCCACATCTGACGCACACGTGCTCTCGGATGTCCGGTCTGCAACTGTCTCACTCCCGGACAAAGAAAAGTGTGTTGAGGTTATCAGTGTGGTGAAGTTACAGAACGGAAACTGTCGGAGGGGAGGGGTTAGTGGCGTGTGTGTGTGTGTGGGTGTGTGTACGTGGGTGTGTGTGGTCCCAGTACGGGTGTGTTCAAGGCTGCCATTATGTGCGCAGATCCCCATAATTAGCCCAAGTCTTAATGATATTGTGGGGGGAGTTGCAGAGGAGGGATGAGAAGTAGTAATATCCCTCTGACACAATGGGATCACAGATACATCACAGTCATTAGCATAGAAATTAGGCTCCCGGTTCAGCAGCGGCGCCGCGTCCCAGTCAGGGGAAGCCCGTCCCCTCGCCGCCCGTGACTGGCAGGACGTCCGGGAAGGCTGGGACGCGTCTTCGGCGTGAGGACGTGGGACGGGACACAGGTCTTCGTCTGAAGCACCTCGGCCCGCCTTCGACGTGCTCGGTGTCCCGGCTGCGGATAAGCCCCGTGGCTGCGCTGCGGCTAATGCTAAAGGCGGAGCAGGCAGCCATTAAGACTATAAGTCCTCTGGAGTGGAGCTGGAGAGACTGCCTGCTGCTTTCTGAAATCCCCCCGGGAGCATGTTCTCACTTTCTGTCTTTTACATCTCTCTCATCTTTTCCAGGCTCTCTCCCTCCCTCTGCACACTCTCTCTCGCTCGTGTAGTGAACAGTTTGATTATATTTCCCCTAACTCCCCTGTTTTCCTCTCATCCTGTCCTCTTGAAAAAAAAAAGAAAGAAAAGAAGCAGCTCATACTCCTTTTTTTTTTTTTTTTATTAATATTATTTCCTCTGTCTTCCTTTTCGGTTTCATCCGTCCTCGGCTTATCTGCGTCGCTCTTCGTGGCCCGGTGGATTTCTTTTTTAAGAGATTTCAAAATGTTAGCCCGAGACCCGGGACCCCGTCAGCGGCGCCCGGTGTGAGCGCTTCATTTAGGCCTCATTAATATTCATGACCCCACAGGTGAGCCTGCTGAATATTCAGGGGCAGCATCGGGTGATTAGACAGGGGTGACTTGGATCACGGTGTCACAGGAGGAGGGACGAGGGGGGGGAGACGGAGAGATTTATTGATTGGTTTCAAAAGGAGCGCGGCGCGGGAGGCTCCGGGTCGGGCCGCGCCGGTCCCCCCCCCCCCCCCTCTCTGTATTAAAAGACTTCACCTGGGGCAGCGGGCACAAAACAGAAATGGAAAATGAATTGAATTTCCTCTCTAGACAAAAGAATAAAGGATAACGCTCTTTGATTTACCATCTCCAGCTCCGTGCTGCTCTCTCAACACTCAGACAGGCAGTTTTGTAGCTCCTTTGAAGTTATCCCAAAATTCGGTTACAAGCACGCCGCGTGTGTGTGTGTCTGTCTGTGTGTGTGTGTGTGAGAGCTGTGGTTAGCGTGCTCTGATGTGCCACAGTAGCATCCGTAGCTACGCGCGTCCCCCTACCTCCCCCCCCCCCCCAACGGACGCAGGCGTGTTTTTATCTGCCGCGCTTCATAAACAACAGTCGTATGGCGCCACTCTCGGGGGTTCGAGGGGCACTTTGCGTCAAGAAGCGGGCGTGCCGGTTTGTTTTTTTCTAGCCTTTGTTTTACTTGCCTTCCGAAAGGAATAAAGACGACTTTTGTCTCCGCCGCGCAGGTTCCTGTTGCCGTTACGCCAGACAAATTAGGCGCGCGGCGAGGACGGGGTGAGACGCGAGTTCAGTGAGCCAATTAGCAGCTCGGCTGCGTGGATTTGCGGCGGCGGCGCCGTGGCCAGTAAACAGCCGAAGCGCACAAGTGCCTCCGTTGCGCGGCGTCCCATTACATCTTCATTTGATCCGGTGAAATATACAATTTTCTTTTCTTTTTTTTTCCGAAGCGCGAGGATTATCCTCTCCAATCGATGCGATTTCATTAAACGTAAACAAAAGGTCCCTCCCCCTCCCCCTCCCCCCCCCGTTAAGTGAATCTCTCTCCCTCCCGTCGGACGATCACATCGGCGTCGTCTTCAAGAAAAGTGCCGACGCCAACCCCTGGTTTGATCCCGGAGACAGTGTTGCCCTGGAAACCACTTGGAGGAGGGGAAAAAAAAAGAAAAAAGAAAGATGAGAGGCTGTGTACATATGTGCTCGGGTTTAAATTAATAAAAAAAAACACACAACTTAGATTTTTTTTTAATGACTCCGGCGCTGTAGGCTGGTGCACGCGAAGCGGCAACGCAGTTTCATTTACACTCCACCGGCACGGCACATGAACGAACGCGGGGCGGCGAGAACAAGTGTTTCCAGTTATGGATTTCTCTGACTCTGTGGGTGAACCCTGGAGGCCTAATAAACACACACACACATACACACACACATTCACACACACGCACGGTAGCAAGAGATATGTGATAACACTTAAAATAGGTATTGACAGCCTTGCTGACACACTGGAACACGGAGCTGTTAAGAGAATGCACATACGTGATGAGGAGCTTCGTTAGTGCGTGATTGAACTGCTTCCTGGTGCCTTTTTTTTTCCCTTTCACACGGCGCACTTGTTTTTTGGAGGGGTCTTTTTCTGTTTTTTTCTCCCCCTCCAGACATCGATAGCATGTATAAAAACCCTGCACAGACCCTCATATCGATTCTGCGGCCTGTCTGCTTGCTTGCGTCAGCACTCGCCACTTGTCAGATGGCCGCGCCGCAGCCGAGTGGAGGAACCTCGCCGGCTCCCTGGGAACGGACACGTGTCAGAGGATGTGACAGGCTGCTGCTCTGTGAAGTCGCTTTCACAGCAAGACGGTTCTGCAGGGAGCGGAGACTTTAAAGTTGAAGGGGGGGGGAGTTTTTTGGATCATGAAAATACAGTATTTCTCCGCTGCCGCCTTTATTTTATTTTATTTTTGCACATTGTTCCTCCGCTTCGCTCCCTCTTTCAGCCGAGCGAATCCTCCGTAATAAGGACGTGTAATAGCTGGCGATGCCGCCTCACACAGCTTAAATAATTATCCTATTTTAGATTTGAAAAGGCGTTTTCTTATCGACGCAGATGTATGGCAACATGTTTTCAGCCCCCAGTTCTTTTTGGGGAGGTTTTTTGTTTTCTCTCTCTCTCTCTCTCTCTCTCTCTCTCTCTCTCTCTCTCTCTCTCTCTCTCTCTCTCTCTCTCTCTCTCTCTCTTGTTTTCCTGGCGGCTGATTCCAACTTCAAATGGAAATGGCAGGGAATTGCTTTGTCTCATGCCAATCCAATCCTGCATGGTTCCACTTCAGGAAGTTCGGAGGTAATTCTCCTGCGAAAAAAAAAACAAAAAATAAAAAAAGAGGGAGGGAGGAGGAGGAAAACTAAGGATTGCCGGGACTCCACAGGCCCTCTGCTGTAATTCTATACGGGCACGTCGTCGGCTTCTCACCAGCCGAGGTAACGATGATGACGAATTAGAAGATGTTCGCTCCAAACACGGCTGCACAATCGAGTGTCCTGGCGACGCCCGGAGCGGCACTTCTTTTAAACATGCATGCTAATGTTGGGGATCACGAACGGCGATCGTTTGAGCATGCCTGCCAGTCTGTGGATAAGGACGAGGGGTGTTTTTTTTTCCAGACAGATGGCCGTGACCCCGGGCAGTCAATCAGTCAGTCAGTCATAGCGAAGCATTTCGTGAGCTGGGAGGCTGCGTGAAATTGGAGATGCAGAGGAGTTGTTTAACGCACGGGGAGAACGGTGAGGGGGAAAAACACCCAAAGAAGAGTTTCTCATGTGATTTTTTACCACCTGAAATAAAAAAAGACAACTTTTAAAGTAAATAAAGTGACATGACAGCAAACTCCAAACGAGGCTGTTCTTTTGAGTGACTTTTGTGTCATTTATTTTCACTTCAGACCCCCTGAAATATTCCTACTGATTTCAAAGTGTGTGTGAAAGCCAAAATAGCCAATCAGAGCAAAGCCCACCAGGCGATCTCGTCAGATGTGCAGATAGTCGAAATTTGGACTTGTGTCTCTGATTTGGATAACTGACATGACCAGAAATTGAACAGTAGGTGGCAGCGGTTCCCTCAGACAGGAAGTCGGTGTCAAATCTCCGTGTTGCCAAAGAAGAAGTGTAAAAGTTTGTTGAAACTCGATCATTTTAAGCATCTAAACCACTTAGTCGGTTGATGAACCCTGGTCACGAGCTCTACGTTCCAAACCTGTAACTGCTCGGTCGCTGGTTCAAATCCCCGGGCTGGCAGGAGGTTGAGGCCGCTCGCCCCGGCCCTTTGAGCAAGGCCTTTAACCCCTGGAAGCTTCGGGCGCTGCACCGCGGCAGCCCACCGCTCCTAGTTTGTGTGGTTGAAGTTAAACATGAGCAGTGTGAGTTAACTGCAGAGGAAGAATTGTCCCGGGCTGATAAATAAGGAATAAATTAACTTATCAATTTGTTTGTGGCCCCTGAACCAAAATGAGTTTGACACTTCATTAAGAGACCAAAAAACAACGTTTCTATCCAAAATGTTTTATGCATTCTAATAAATGTTGAATATATAAACACGAGCAGCACATAGTGCCACTTCGTCCTCTAAATAAATACTCCAAATCTCCAAATTGGAGAAAGATTTTAATCAGAGAGCGACTGATTGAAGAACACAAGAACCTCAGTCTGATTGTAAGCTTTTTTTTTTTTTGGAGCTTCAGCCACTTGACAGCGTTTATTATTCTCTGATTTAGACGAATTATAACCCGCAGGTTTAAGATTCAGATATAACAGGTGTGGATGCGGTCTCAGTTGAGCTATCACAGAGTCGGCTCTGATTTTCAGACAAGAATTGTTGTTTTTCTAAGTGTTTATGCTCAAGGATCCAATGAAAGAGGGTTTTTTTTCCGCGCACTTGGTTTAATATCTGCCTTTTTTTGTACCTACACAAACAACGCGTGTTGTTGGGGTACGTCTGGCAGCTATCAGTCCTGCGCTTCCAAAATAACTGTTCGACTTTTTCTTCGGGAGGAAACAACTCCAGAGATGTCATGTCCTGAAGTTGCGTGTCTGCAGTCGAAGTCGGAGAGTTTTCTCTCCGCAAATCAGGCTCAGCCAACAAAGCCAGCTTCTTTTTTCTTTTTTTTTTTTCTTCCTCTTTCTGTTCGCCGCCTGCCAACAAGAACATCAGTTCCTCCAATCAAACGGTGATTGTTTGACTCGCGTCGGATGAACGCCGGGTCTGTCTCGCCCCGACGAAACGGGCGAGGGAGGGAAAAAAAAAACCGCGTGTTTGTCTCGGTTTGGAGCCGAGTGGCGTTCGAGTGCAGGTGAAAAGGCCCGTGATTATGATTGTCATGTTATAAGCTCATTTTCGCCTGAACGAGCTTTTTAATCTATGCGAGTCGATGTCAAATGCAAATGACTGCAGGTGTTCCATCAGGGGGGGATGTTTTACACTCGAGTGTTTTGCCTGCGAGGAAATAAAAAATTATAAGGTCTCTTTCTCCCGTTTTCTTTTTTTTTTTTAGTACATCTTGTGTCAAGAATCTGCGAGCGTGCTTGTCTGCGTTTGTGTGCGTGTTTTCTCCATGCTTTGTGCCGAGCTAATCCTCCCCCCGAGCATTTGACAGTGGGGCTCTGGTGGCGGTCACACCTGATGTACCTGCAGCTAATCCTATCCCACAACCGGTGTCGCTGTAACCAATCCTGTCACAGCTCTCAGGGCAGCCCGGGCTCCCTCCTGACATCTCAGTCACACCTCTCTGTCGTCTCCTTCCGCTCCTATCTGCCCCCCCACCACCCACCACCACCCACCCCCTCCTCAACTTGACTCTATAAATGCATTCCCTGTTCGTTTTTCTTTCTCTGGCAGGCTGACAAGACCCCCCGGCCTGCTTTTGTCTTATTTCCTACCTAATAATATCCAAAGGCCTCGCCCCCCTCGCGATCCGACGCCGTCGCGTTCTCACCCCCTTCCCCCCCCCCTCCCTGTTTCTGCATCTTATCTTCCATCTCTACCTTGATACCAGCAGACGTCCCATCCACTCCGCTTTGATTCGCTTGACATTTTCCTCCTCCTTTTCCTTCTTCCCCCTCTTCTTTCTCTCTCCTTCCTCCTTTTGTCGGAGCCGCGACACCCACCCACGCTGCACAAGCTTTTCGCCTGCCCCGCTGCCACCAGAAATAAACCCAGCTACAGGTCGTCTGTCACAGAACAGAAATTGCATTGTGTACCTGTCACCGTTTTTTTTTTTTTTCTCCCATTTTCCCGCACCCGGAAGAATAAGTGTCGACTCGCTCTTCCTTTCCCTCGTTCTCGCCCTGAAACTCTCTCTCTCTCTCTCTCTCTCTCTCTCTCTCTCTCTCTCTCTCTCTCTCTCTCGATGTTCTTGCAGAGAGTAAGCTGAAAGTGCAAAGGAGCAACCACTCTCGGGTGTACCTGGAGGACAGCCGCGTCCGCATCAACTGCTCCATCGCCTCCCAGACCAGCCCGGACTCGCAGCACGCCGTCCTGTGGTACGTGCGGCGCGCGTCGGGCTCGGAGGCCGACGAGCTGCTGCTGCGCATCGAGCGCACGGGCGCCTTCGAGTACGGCGCCTACGCCGACGAGGAGCGGCTGCGGCGCCGCGTGCAGGCCGAGCGGCTGTCGCCCCGCCTCTACGTGCTGACGCTGAACCGGGCGGAGAGCAGCGACTCGGGGACCTACTACTGCCTGGTGGAGGAGTGGCTGAGCGACCCGGACGGCGCCTGGTACCGGCTGGCCCGCGGGTCCTCGGGCTTCACGCAGGTCCTCGTCAAACAGCCAGGTGAGCGCCGGCGCGCTCGCAAATCGCGTTGTCTCTTTCCACCGCGTTGAGCTTTTGGCCCCGAACGCTGTCATGCGTTTGACAAGTGGAACATCGTGAACCCAGTTCTCCTTTCAAATTGCCCCCCCCCCCTCCTCCCCCCTCCTCCCCCCTCCACTGTGCGTCCCACCGACACATCCTGTCCCCAACACCTCGGGGTCGTCTCACTCCTGTGACCTCCTCAGGTGGGAAAAAAAATGGACGGACCTCCTGATCCCCTCATCCAACACTGCAAAACTACTCAGTTTTTCACCAAGCAGATTTCACTCATTTAACGTCAAAAAACAGCTCGTTAAATAAGGCAAAATCCCCCAAAATGTGAGCAATTTTCTCGCTTATTTCACTGTTTATTTTTCTCATTTTTTCAATGGCAGATTTTTTGAAAAACAGCTCGTTCAAGATGTTTTTTTAACTCCGAAAAAAGCCCAAAAATCTGCCCGTCAAACTAATAGAAACTCATTTCTGAAAAATGACAAATACACTTTGAAAAAACAGCAGGAAAATACGAAATATTTAGTTGATTATTTTGTATTTTTTGTTTTGACTTGAAATAAGTGACATTTGCTCGGTGAGATTTTCCGGTGTGAAGCCGTGACGCGGCGTCCAATCCGACCCAACGACTTCCTCGCTTGTTTACTTTTTTCCTCCCCGACTCGATAAACACTTTAATCTTCGCTGCCTGTCTTGTGCAAAGAAAAATAAGCAAATAAGTAAACAGCCCGTCGTCCTGAAGGTGACTTCCTTCCCAGATATCTCCCCGCCGGGTGTCTTGTTTACACATTGCAAGTGAAATCACTTATACGGCCCTTCGTCCGACAACACTGTGTGAGGCGAAACATCTGGTCGCGCGCCTGTAAGCTAAAGAAAGGCCTTTAATCGCGATGCTGCTGCGAGTTGCTGCTGGTGTCACCAATAATGTAGCAGTGAGAACAGAGAGATCCGGGAGAACGTGCTGGCTTTATTCCGCTTCTTCTGAGGTTTTTATTTGAAGCGGCGCCACGAAACTCCTCGTCTGATTGGTCGATGAATAACAGGGGGATGCTGTTGTGTTTTATACACAATTAAAGTTTTTCCTTGTTCTGTTTTTTTCTCTTTAATTCGCATGTAAACAGCTTCATCAGATGAATTAATCACGCTGACAAGCATCATGGATATTTATCAGGGCGGTGAAACATTCGCGCAGGAAGTCGTCCAGAAATGTGCCCGTCGAGGGGGGGGAGACGATGGGAGGGAGGCGTGCCAGGACTCGTCTGTACACCCCCCCCCACCCCCCCCTCGCCTCGCTCTCCCGCCACGCTTTCTGCTTCTCGTTTTGCTTTAACAAGAAGTCTTTTCCAAACTGTGTGTGTGAGCCGAGGCCAAGCGAGCCAAGTCTTTACCGACACTCTAGTTTAGCTGCAGTGGAACTGGGTCATAGTACCACCCCTGAAGGGCTTGTAGCATACCCACACACACACACACACACACACACACACACTGGCCCGTGGGGCAGGATCCAACCCTGCTGGGAAACCCAAAAAAAAAGTGTCGGTGGCCGTCGGCGGCACTGTGGGATTGGTTTATTTCGGTCCTCTGTGTGGACATCTCAGAAGTTTGGTGTCCCAATTGCGAGGACTTAATTCATTCACGGAGGTCGCTGTTTGTTTTTTTCCGCGTCGGACGAAAAGGAAACTCGGCCTCCGTTTGCGAGCTGGAATCAGTGTCGCGGCTCGTCTGAGTGACAACGCGCCGCCGCCGATGATCGCCACCGTCCCGAGAATAGGAAGTGAAAGCGCTGAAGTGATCCACTTCAGTTCCTCACACATCAAACCGTCTTTGAACTTGGTTGTTGTTCTTTATTTGGGAGCTATTCTGTTGAATTACACTCAAGAAAATAACAAACACACACCGAGTGATTGCCAATCACTCCCTAATCTCGTGTTTTTATTTGGAGTGAAGCGGAAGTGATTGGACATTCTTCAGTAATCACGTTTAATTTCCAGTTAAATGAATGTTATGCCAGTGCAGAAAAAATGAGGAATTACGTGTCATTGTTGTTCACCGCGTTTCTCTCTGAATCTCTGCAGAGGTCCGACTGCAGGTGGAGGAGGTGGAGTCGAACGTGACGGTGGAGGAGGCGGGGTCTATCCGGCTGGGCTGCGTCATCCCCTCGCAGTCGTCCCGAGACTCCCGCTTCTCCGTGTCCTGGTACGTGGAGCGGCCGGACGACGAGGACGCCGGCGCCGGCGACCAGCCGGGCGACGCCGACAAGGAAGGGGAGTGCGTGTTCTCCATCGGCCACGACGCCGTCTTCGGCAACGGCAACTGCAGCCCCAGGGAGGAGGCGGGGCCCAACTCCCGGCTGCAGTTCGAGCGCATGGCGTCCGACCAGTACAGCCTGACCATCCAGGGCGCCCGGCCGACGGACGCCGGGCGCTACTACTGCCACGTGGAGGAGTGGCTCCTCAACCCGCGCAACGCCTGGTACCACCTGGCCACCAACAACTCCGGCTTCATTTTCGTCAGCGTGCTGCAGCGAGGTGAGGCTTTAATGAGCCTGTTTTAATGAAAACGGCACTCGGCGTCGGAGAAATCCATATCGATTCTCTCATTTCAGCTCGAAACCTCATCACACTTAATATAAGACGTAACACCCGAAGACTTCTCCAGCTAATTTCGATATCTATACGTCTCATTTTAAGAAAACTTATCAAGGACATTTTTTTTTTTTCTTCCACTTTGGCCGATTATATTTTTCTTGTTTCCAGGTAATTGAACACGGTAATTACGTCTCATTTTAGGTGTGATAAGATCATTTCAAAAAAGACAAAGTATACTTTAGATTTTTGCAGTCGAAGCAACATTTTAATGAAGGATTTTCAAACCCTCACATGCGTTTCAATTCAGGCAAGTTGGGAAAAGTACAAAGGCTTTTATGCCCTTTTCATTGTCTTGAAGGCATTCAATAAAGAATAATAATCATATTGATGCATTTTTTTTATGGAGCGCTTTTACAAAAGCTCAAAGACGCTTTACACGAGGTATAAAACAGTCTGTTAAAATTAACAACAAACATTAGATTAAAATATATTCCAAACCACAAATAAAGGGGAAGGGAGAGAATAGAATGCAATAAACCAACTATTCCTCCCTACATTTTTGGATAATTTAGCTTTTTGAGTGTTTTTATACATGAAAATTGGAACAAATTTAGTTTAGGGTTAAACCTGAGTCCTTGGAAATGTGTGAATCAGTTAAATCAAAGACTTGTCGAGGTGAAACGGACCTGTTAAGGCTGCATTTTAGTCCGAGGGTGTGTTTGATTTGTTGTGTTTTCCTGTGACCCCGGCGTGACTGTGCCTCCGTGTCCCCCCCCCCCCCCCTCCACAGTCTCCACCCTCCAGTCGGTGGTCTGCGCCAACGAGTCCCTCTTCTACTTCGTCTTCTTCTACCCCTTCCCCATCTTCGGCATCCTCCTCATCGCCGTGCTGACGGTGCGCTACAAGAGCCGCAGCAACAACAAGAGCCAGGAGGGCAAGAACGGCGCCCCCCTGCTGTGGATTAAGGAACCGCACCTCAGCTACTCCCCGACCTGCCTGGACCCCCCGGCCCTGAGCCTGCACCCCGGCTCGGTTGACTAAGCGTCGTGGGGGGTGGTTGTGGAGGAGGGAAAGGGTGGGGGAGGAAGGGAGGGGAGGGGGGGAGGGAGGAGTCTTCCCTCCTCCTCCTGAGTCCGACACGTCCTGGATTCAGTCGAAACAATGCCAGGGAGCGGACCTGGACTCCACCCTCAGACCTCATCCACTGCTGTGTCGAGTTAGTCAATCAGTTCAAACGATCACTTCCCCCTGGTGGCTGTGTGTTACATGTTACCGACCCCGTGTGTGTTTGGCGTGCGTGTGGACGTGCAGGTGGGAGCGAGCGAGCGCGTGTGCGTTTGTTTCGGCGCGGCGTCGAGCGAATCGAAGGTGAGGAGAGTATCGTGAGCCTCCCGCTTTTTTTTTTTCTTTCCCTGTGAAACTTTACTCTCATACCTGCATTTTTTTTTTTTTTTTGGGTTTTTCTTACTCTAAATATTTGTCTATTTTTCAAAAAGAGACGTGAAAACGAGAATAAAAAATAAACACTGCACACGAGAATCACCGGGCCAATCCGGGAGGAAACATGTGAGAGAAGGAGCCCTAGATCGAACTCAGGCGAGGAGTGGATGCCAAAAAAAAATTTAAAAAAACTAAAAAAAAAAAGAAAGAGTCTCCGCACTGATCCAAGAGCAGCCACAGCCTTGCCCACTATGTTGGTTACCATAGTGATGCTCCGTGCCCACTGACTTTGTAGCCGCTGACTCGGTTGCCAGGCTGCATGGAGACAAAGGCTGGGACACACAAGTCTGTGTCCTGAGTGGGGATGT
Organism: Malacoctenus triangulatus; assembly: GCA_032274725.1. Lineage (NCBI taxonomy): Eukaryota > Metazoa > Chordata > Actinopteri > Blenniiformes > Labrisomidae > Malacoctenus > Malacoctenus triangulatus. The sequence goes on from JAUESE010000027.1 coordinate 12,242,903, forward strand.
GTGTGTGGATGTGTGTGTGGGCGTGTGTGTGTGTATGTGTGGGTGTGTGTATGTGTGTGTGTGTGTTGGCCCACCTGCCTTCACAATGAATTTGCCTTGGCAGACAGAAGCAGGTCCTGGTGTGCCACTTAAACACTGCCAGACACTCTGGCCTTGGTGAGAGACTGTCCCGCTCGTCTCCTCCGTCCTTCTCCTCTCCGTCGACGGAAAGAGGCACCAAGACGAAATCACGGAGGAGGAAGCAGCTCTCTGCCACTGAGGATGTATCCACTTTCATCACTTTTCCTTTTCTCACCCCCCCCCCCCCCCCCCCCTTCGCCGGTGCCAAGCCCTCCTTATTTCAGCGCTGTCCTCTGCAGTGTGAAGTTTTAAAGAGGGGAGAAGGAAGCCGATCGGTCGGGAGGCAGATTGTAAATATGTCTTCTTACCTGTTGCTGTGGATTTATGGGCCTCGTCGGCCCCCCCCCCTCTTCTTCTTTTCGTTTCCGGCACTTACATTAAATCAATCCAATTACACTGTTTGACATCCAGTGATTGCACAGTTAACCGAGCTGCCCACTGTCACCGCTCCGTCCTGTCTTCAAAAGATAACCGACGCTTAAAAAAAAAGACATTTCTGAGGAGCCACACTGATGATTACTAATATGTAGATGTGTAATGAATCACTAGGAACGTCTCTGCACACTCTAAGAAAACAAACTGCTGAGGACAACTGTTTGACTTTTGTGCTTTATTTTGAAAGATTTTTCTATTTATTGTTTTTTTTACGATTTCACATAGCTTTGTAAGATCCTCTCTCTCTCTCTCTCTCTCGTTCTCTCTCTCTCCTTTTTTTTTTTCTTTTGCTCTGAAAATTCTCATAAAAACTGTGCTGCTTGTGTTGCCAGGCAACTGCACCAAGCACATCATGTCAATAGCCTGTGTGTTGACAATGTGGTAGATGTAGAAATGCTAGATTTGTCCTGCGCATTGCAGTCCGTAGCATTTCATACCGGGTTGTCACGTTCGATCAGTGTTAGGACGACGAACACTGTATATTCTATAACCTATCGATGAGATTTTACCGTGGCTTTAAATGTACAATAGTTGAACAGGCCGGTCACACAAATGGATCCACTTACTGCTTCTTGCTCGAGCCGTTATTTAGTGAAACGTGATGTAACACACTAGGTAGAGGACGTTCGATCCGAGACGACTGGAATTGAACTGCTAAAGCGTCTTCTAATCATGGATTCTAGCTGAAGGCGTCCCCCTCGGCTGCCCGCCTCCCTCCCTCCCTCCCCCCCCTCCCTCACCCCTCCCCTCCCTCCCTCCCTGATGCAAGGCAGCAGGAGCTACCTTCTCTGGAGTGCAACAGTCGGGAGACGTGTGAAATCCCGCGATCCCCGTCGCGGGCCCCTTAACCCCTTCACTGCCAGACTGGACGTGGGAACTTTCGGAGAGAGGAGGAGGAGGAGGAGGGAGAGGAGGAAGAGGAGGAGGAGGAAGGAAAAAAAAACAAAAAAAAAAAACTCGACATTGTCGTCTCAGTCGTGTCAAAGTGTATATTGCATGACAATACTGCGGGAGGAATTTTGATGTTTTGTAAATTTTGAACTCTTTGAGCATTGTGTTTGTGTGACAGAGCCCAGAAAACCCCCCATCACACCCTCCTTCACCCCCCCCCCCCCCAACACCCTGACAGACTTTCTTGAGCCAAA
>JAUESE010000027.1:12413478-12427268 GCA_032274725.1 Malacoctenus triangulatus
TTCTCTTTTCTGTTATAATTTGACATTCACAGCGATCCTTCTTGTCCTTTCAGCCCTAAACCGAAGACGGAGGCCATGGTACGATCACCTCCTGTCATGTCCCCCTCCACTGCCGCTCAGATGGACTCTAAAATGCCCAATCAGGGCAAACCCGGGAGCACAGGCAGCCAATCACAGCCCTCACCCTGCGACCCGAAGACCATGGGTACCAAAGGGGGTCAAAACGTTACAGGGGGGATGGGGCTGAAGAACGGCCAGGGCCTGACCTCTGGCTCCAGCTCCAAGGTGAAAGTCAAAAGGGAGCGAAGCACCTCGGTCGAGTCCTTCGAGCAGCCGGAGAGTGGCACGCCCACCAGCGAGGAGAAAGGTGAGGACCACCGGAGCCAAAATGTCATGAGACAGCCATCATGGCGTGTACATGCTGTCATTGATGCCACCATCCGGGAAAAAGACTTACTGATGAATCTAAGCCCACCGTTTGCTGTGTGTCTGTGCAGACAGTAGCAGGGTGAAGAGGATGTGTGTGGCGGAGAGGAGGCAGCCGTACAGTGGAGCCGACTGGTGCTCTGGGGGAGAAAGTGACGAAGATGACAAAGGATTCTTCAGTAAGTGTGTTAACGTGTGCATCCGAGCATGTGTGACGGTTTCTCCAGTGATCAGCTTGACTTTATGACAGCCCCTCAGTTCAACTACAGTTCCCATGAAGCCGTGCTGTAGCTGAAGGAATGCTTTGCCCTTTTTTTTTGTTGCTCTCCCTGTAGACTGCAACTCCAGTGATGTAAAGCCCCAGGACTCCGTCACACATTCTACCTCCAACGCTGGACTCAGTCGCTCCTCCACGCCCTCCCACAACACGCTGGGGGGTCAAGGCTCCACAACGGAACCCGCTAGTGGCCAAAAACCGGGCTCAAAACTCGTTTATGTCTTCACCACGGAGATGGCGAACAAGTAAGGCAGATTAAAGATTTTTCTATGTATTTTTTCCCATTTTTGTTGCTCGATATTAGAACATGTGCCTGAGCGATTGTACGTATTAAGACCTCAGTAGTGTCCTTTTATCTTGTTTAGATATTCTCATAAATAAAATACATTAAAATGTATACACCCACAGCAAAACCCGATTTGAATTGTATTTGAAAATTAAATGGATGAGCTAACAATGTCAATTGCCTCAAGTATGTGTTTTTGCTCTGCCATCAGTGGATGTTGATGTCTTTGATGTTGGTTGCGGCTGCTTGTGTGTACGGCACTAAGTTATTCGCTTCCTTAACCCAGCTCTCTCCGTTATAGCCTAAATCTATTGTGTGTATCTGCAGCAGCGTGTTTGTTTTGCAGTCAGGAGTAAACGCTTAATTTAAATTAACGCTTTCCTTTTAGAATTAGGGATCAAAGACAGACACTGCATGTGCGAGCTCGGTAGTTTGTTTGTTGACCTTGGCATTGCCTTTATGGTCCTGTCTAGTACTCATTCATCCAACTCACCATCTCTTAAACACACACGCAGACACACACACATATTATAGTGTCTGATGACTGATATCTGACTGTCTGTCTTCTTGTCCTCAGGGCGGCTGATGCAGTTCTGACTGGCCATACAGAGAATATCATTGCCTTCCACATGAAAAACATCTCGAACAGCAAAGACAAAGCTCACCTCCTCTTGGTAAAGACACACAAGCTCTTTAACAGGCTTATATACGTTTACAGCCACTGAAATCTTGATCAGAACGTCAACAACTTGAGAGAGTTGGTGACTAATTTTATTTCTTGCACTTCTCTGTTAAAGAACAATGCAGCAAACGTCCTGCGAAACGACTCCAAACCTCCACAGCAGCCCCCGTCTCATGCCCAAGATCAAAGCCACCAGCCTGGATCCAAGCCGTCCTTACCTGGTATGACAGAGGCAACTCCCCCACAGCCTTCAAATCAAGGGAGCCAATCTGGGGTTCTTCCACAAGAAGGGCCAAACTCTTCAGGCATGGAGTCCAAAAATATTCCCGGCAGCAGCCCCAACAACAACTCAACTCCAGGGGATCAGGCCCCCATCACCCAACCTGAGGCAGGCCTCAACCCTCCAACATCAGTTGAAGGAGGGCAGGGTGGAGGCTCTGGTGGATCAGGCCTGACACCCCAACAGCAGCAGCAGCAGCAGCAGCTGGCCCAAGAGTTGTTGAACATGGAGGCGAACACGGAGGGTCTGTCCCAGGAACAGCTGGAACATCGGCAGCGCTCCCTGCAGACCCTGCGCGATATTCAGCGCATGCTCTTCCCCGATGACCGCGACGCCCCGCCACCTGGTCCGCCTCAGCCCCACAGCGGCCCACATGATGGAGGCCCCGACGGCGCAGCCCGGAGACCTGAGCCGGGCCCCTTGCAGGCCATGATAGCGCAGTCCCAGAGCCTGGGACCACCAGGCGGACCGGGAGGGCCACGTCCACAAGGTCCCCCGTTCGGTCCACCTCACGGTCCCAGGGACATGCCTCCATTTCCACAAGATGAAATGGGTCCACACATGGGAGGGCCAGGCGGCTGTGGAGACGGAGACCAGATGACCCCAGAACAGGTCGCATGGTTGAAGTTACAGCAGGAGTTTTATGAAGAGAAGAGAAAAAAGCAAGAGATGCAACACCGACCGCTTCCACCAGATATGATGATGCACCCTCATGGCCCGCGTGGTATGATCCGAGGGCCTCCACCTCCCTATCAGATGGGTCCTGGAGAGATGTGGGGAGGACCAGGTGGTCCGCCAGATCACTACCAGGAGCGCATTAGCATGGGCCCGGGCCCCAGGGGGATGCCACCTCACATGCAGAGGATGCCCGGCTTCTCTGGCATGATGAATCCTGAGATGGAGGGTCCTCCGAGGCCAGGAATGGGCTGGCCCGACGACATGCCGCCACGTATGGGGGAGGCACGAGGCTTCCCTGGAGGGCCTGGAGGGATGTTTCCTGGCCCAGGAGCCCGTGGGGAGCGCTTTCCAAACCCACAGTCAGTCCAAGAAGCAATGTTTCACCAAGGAATGGGTGGGGAAAAGGGACTACCTCCTGGGATGATGATGGACATGCAAAGGATGATGGGACACCAAAGAGGTGGAATGGAACCCGGCAATGGCATGGGTATGTTTCCCAGAATGCCTGGTGATGGTCCTATGAGTCCGTCGTCCCGGCTCCAAGCAATGGGAGGCAGAGAAATGGGGCCTGAGTTCGGCATGGGGCCCGGCCCCGGGCCAGGACCTCATATGCACCCCTCCAAACTACGAGACCCCCCCATGAATATGAGTCCCGATGAGATTATGAGAATGAGAGGAGGGCCTCCGATGGAGAACATGGGTCCACAGGGTCGACCTATGCAGGGTCCTCCGTTCCCTGAGCAGTCGCAGTCAGGAGACTTTCCAATGGGGCCCGGGCGACCCTTCCCTGGGGGACCTGTCGGGATGAGAGGCCCCCACTCAGACCCCGCCTTCGGTCCAGAGCACAGATCTACACCAACAGGGGGTAATGGCCGTATTAACCACCTCCCCTCTTCTGGTGGTCCTGCACAAGGTCAGAGAGGCCGCAAGCCAGCAGATCTGAATGTCCAAGCAGGAGGGGGCAACTCTCCCAGTGTTAACCCACTTAAGTCCCCTCCCTTGAGGCAAGTACAGTCCCCCATGATGGGCTCCCCCTCTGGAAATCTTAAGTCCCCTCAAACACCGTCCCAGCTGGCTGGCATGCTCACCGGTCCCACAGGTCCCAGCGCCCCTCCAGCACCGCCAACGTCTGCACCCATGAAGTCCCCTCACTCCATGATGGGCTCAGCAGGCGCCTCTCCTGTACATATGAGGTCTCCGTCTCTTCCTAACCCCTCTCCAGGTTGGGCTTCTTCACCAAAGCCACCCATGCAGAGTCCAGGAGTACCGCCTCAAGGTGGCAAGCCTCCTCTTAGTATCACCTCGCCAAACATGATGGGGAATATGGAGCCAGGTATGTTTCTCTTGCTTCTCAATGATCATTTGCAAAATGCTGCTTCCCTGATGTTTAATTTCTCTTTTTCATCTTGCTTTTACACTAAAATCAATTTTATGTCAGAGGTTGCTATTTTTACCTGTTGGTGTTTAGGGACAATGAGACAGAAAGGAAAAAGACAGGGACACAAAGCAACAAAAAGCAGATAATTGTATCTGGCTGATATTGACATTTATTTTTAATGATTGATTTGTTATTTCAGATTTTTGTCATCTGAGTGGTTGTATGTTAAATTTGGGATTGAAATTGTGCTTCAAACTGAACTGAATATGTAATGGATGTGATGGCTACCTTAACAGGGATTCAGCATTACAAGTTACCACATCTGTATGAGGGTGGGGTAGGGTGGGCTATAGTCCAGTGGCTCCCTCTTCTGGTCATTTTATATATAAGATAAATAATCAAACTGACCTCAGACTTTGTCAAATTTGCACAGGTTGTACGAATCACATGTATGTTAGGACAGAAAAAGAAAACTTTACAGTGATTTGTAACTCCGTTTTTCTCACATTATTGTCATTTTTAGGAGGAAATGGGCCCCCCTCAGCCCCTCCTTCATCAGGAGCTCCATCTGGCTCCATGTCCATGTCAGGCAACGTCCCGTCTGGCAGTCCTTACACCATCCCCCCGGAGCCCACACTATCCCAGAACCCTCTCTCCATAATGATGTCACGCATGTCCAAGTTCGCCATGCCGAGCTCCACCCCGCTTTACCACGATGCCATAAAGACTGTTGCCAGCTCAGATGACGACTCGCCTCCAGCTCGCTCCCCGAACCTGCCCTCAGTGAACAATAACGGTGAGACGGCCAGACAGCTCTTTCATTTTGCCCACCACGTGTTTCGTTTTCACTTTTTGTCGTTTCAGAAGCCCCTGTACTGAGTGTTCTTTGATCTTTCCCAACAGGTATGGCATTGAATCACCAAGGCAATCCACGTATGATGGGACCTGGAAATGCTGGACCCATGCCTGCCCTCAGCCCTCTGGGTATGAATCCTATGGGGTCCCAGCCTCTTTCCCATGGCATGCCCCCACAAATGCCCTCTCCAAACGCCCCCAATATGGGCCCAGGCATGATGCCTCATGGCATGATGATTCCACCAAATCCGCAAGACCCCGGTATGGCGAACCCTCAAATGATGCCCCAGGGACGCATGGGTTACCCTCACAGAAGCCAGGGTTACCCCCTCACCCAGTCTCCCTCCCAGCAGGGCCCCTTTTCTCCGCACAATGGTCCCGGTCCCCAAGGTTTCCCTGGCCATCCGATGGGCTTCCAGGGAGAGGGTGGACCAATGGGAGGACGGATGGGGAACATGCCTCATGGCGGAGGGGGTGATGGGGGCATGTGCAAACCAAACACCCCTGGTGGGCCAGAGTTCAACAACATGCAAGGTGGATTTACTGACGCAGACCTTCATGAAGTGATGCGGCCAGGAGCTTCAGGCATCCCTGAATTCGACCTGTCCCGGATAATCCCGTCAGAGAAGCCCAGCCAGACTCTTTCGTACTTCCCCAGAGGAGGAGGAGACAACCCGGGGGGGAAACCGCCACACCCATCCGGCTTTCCCATGCAGGGAATGATGGGTGACGTTCCGCCAAGGATGGGGATGCCCATGCAAGGGATGGGAGGGATGTCAGGGGGGCCCGGTGGGGTAATGGGCCCTCAAGACATGCCGATGGGCAACCCAGGTCACAACTCAATGCGGCCTCCGGGATTCATGGGCCAAGGCATGATGGGCCCCCAGCACCGGATGATGTCCCCTGGGGGTCCAGGAGGAATGATGCAGGGGAGACAAATGGCCCACCCCGGTCCTGGTGGTTCACCTAACATGATGATGTCACTGCAGGGCATGGGCGGTCCCCCACAGCAGACAATGATGATGGGGGGTCAGATGAGGCCGCGTGACATGGACATGGGGTTCAGTCCGGGCCCTGGAATGTTCTAATCCAGCAGAAACCTTGTATCTAGAATGTTCTTGGACAACACGTAGGGATGGAGCAAAGATTGTGGAATATGGAGACTATTCAGGAGACTGATGGACTCGATTCATGGAGACACAACAGGAGAGTGAGGATGTACCCAGAAATTGAGCAGGATGGAGCGAACCAATCACCCGGTGATGTCCTGCAGGAACTATCCTAATGGGAACTCAGATTGGAGTACTTCTGCCACAAGAACATTTGATTTTGACTCATGAACTTCAGAATGTATGGGATTGTTGTGCATCAATTTCGCAGAACTGTTGGTGTTTTTTTGATTATGACTATAAAGATGACTTCAACATCAAAGAGGAATCAACCTAACTGAGAGTCAGCGTGGAGATACAGTATATGTCTACTTTTTTCAAATTAAAAAAAAAAAATTGTCACTAAGGTGGTATGGAACAAGAGAGAGGAGGAAGAATTTGTGCTTTGTGAAGACTTCAGTGGAAAATCCATCTTGTCTCTCGCTCCATTGTTTTGACTGTTTCTGTACAGTATATACATGAGAGTGTGCCTGTGTGCTTGACAGATTGTATGTTTGTGTGGTTGGTATGTATGTATGTGTCTGTATGTATAGGCATTCTATCAGTGACCTCTCAACTCCTCTTACCCCACTTTCATTGGGGGAGGAATGCCCCCTAAAAATACTGTACTGTTTACCATTGGTGGGCTATTCAAATTTTAGTCTATTTTAATTTCCTTTGTAACTCCAGTGTATAACAAACCAAACTATGACCTCATTAAGATAATAGTATTATTAAAAAAGCACAAACATGGACCATCTGCAGAAAGCGTCTTCTTTCTCTTTTTACCATTGAGAGCAACACATTGAAGTGTGAGGATCCTGTCAGCTTTGCAGCACCATGAGAATATTCAGCCCCTTTTTCGAGTTGTGGATGACGTTTGACTTTGTGCTCCAAAACTTTCAGGACTCGACTTTCGCCAGCGTGAATAATATTGCTAATACCCAGATGTGCTATGTGTGTTCTTCTTGTTCCTGTTGTGTTCCTGTTTTGTTTTTGACTCTCTTGTTGACTCTGGGTAATAATCATTCCCACAGCAATAATCCCCCCCTCGATGGTCAGCAGAATGGGACAGGAGTGGTGCAAAGCCACAAGCAGGTATGCCAGGTATTATAGAACTAGAGCTAGGTAGATCTGGTAAAAAATTTAGTATGGCAGGTGTGGTGTCCAGAGCGAGACACGGAAATGTAAACACGTACTGCTTACCATCCAGTTGACTTCCTCTCTTTTCTCTATTGTATAAGCTTGTCATGTGTTTCTCCATTGGCTTTGGTGCAGAATAGCCTACCAGGGCTGTGGTGATGGACTACAAATAAAAGATATTGTTTTGGTATATACATGTTGTCTATGGCGTGTGTGTGCATGCGTGTGTCCTCGTGGGTCTTGAACATCCATTCGCACGGAGTCGGTTTTGTGGACCAGGTACCGTGTTTGTCGTCCCACATGTCAAACCTGCTCTCCGACATTCAGCTGGAACAAGCAGAGCGACTCGTACCGACACGCAGCGAAGAGAGGTTGACATTCTAGTAGAATCCCCAAACTTTTTCTTTTTACGGACACCACATCTTCCCCAAAAATAGACGCCAGCGTGACAATTTCACTTGAGCGCTCAGAGTCGTACAGGCAGCTTCCCGAAACGCGAGCAAAAAAAACCCCCAAAAATCCTCACACTGTTTTCAAATTTGTTTTAATCTCTCATCAGTCCAAATCCCTGTTTTACATCTTGTGCCGCAGGTCAGCATCAGCTGTCGATGAGGTACATGGCGTGTTATTGTAACACAGTAACATTCAGGTCTATACAAGGAGCATGAAGTCAAGCATACTGTGGTCTGATAGTACCAAGAAAATCCTCAAAACAAGGCAACCGAACACTTAACTTGCAAAAAACCGACTAGCAGAATAACTCCTGATCTAAAAGCTATGTGGATAATTTGGACATTAATACACTGCTACACAAACTAACTGCAAACCCTCAGAAATGGAGATTAAATTCAGAACATGAAACTCTAAGTATTCCCCTGAGGAATGAAATGATTACTGTGGAAGATATGGTTGTGAACCCAACCAATTCCGTAGAATAATTGCATCAGCAATTGAATACATTCATAGTTCCTATATTGTCCCGACATTTAGCATGTTCATATCTCAGTGCGGGACTCACTTTCAGCAGAGATGATCGATACGTCAACGTCGTCTCGGTATCAGAAGGATATTCCTCATTTTTTGAAATATCTGTGTTGGTCTGATGAGCAAAAATGAACCGATATTGTCGTCTGGTTTGTGAAGCCGCTGTGTGTGACGAGCCATGAGGAGGACTGTGTGTTTGGTGGATGTTACTGAGCCAACAATGTCTGTCTGGAGTCTTTACATGGTGTCAGAAAAGGGACACTCGAGTTGCTATAAGCAACATTTGCAGGGGGCAGTGTAATGCGAAGGGGGGGTCAAGTCAATCTGTCAACGCAACAAATTCAATCGCTCACTTGAGGAGTCGTCACCCAGAAGTTCAGAGGAGCAACAAGTTAATGGTGCGAGTGAGCGAGCGGCCAGAGAAGCAAACCGAGGTGCTAAGGTTGGCAGCACGAGTCTGCAGAGCTGCCACAAAGCGAGAGAGTAGCAGGACGGCACAAAGGCCGAGTCGCAGGAAGGAGACGATGGGAACGACACCTCGACATCCCGTCGTTCTGCATAGAGGGAAAACTGGGGATCGAACCGGTTTACGTCATGTGTACTTCTCACTATGTACTCAGGTTGATGATTGGAGACGCTTTCGTGTATCAGAAACTATCAGTTATCAGCCAAAATGGCGAAGTGATGATCGTTCATCAGTATTGAACAAACCTATATCGGTGCATCGATAATGTTCAGCAATGCTTTAAACTTGTGAAAAAAAGACAGCTGATATTCTGTTTAAATTGTCAACAAATATCTAAAAGCAAACAAATTCAACCAAACAGCAGTTACTGGTGGAGGAAGCAGCCGATATGTAGACACCTAATAAATTATTCACATTTTAAAGCCAAACAATTTCACTCATGTCCCAACAGTGAAATGGACATTAGTTTATTCAAACAGAACCATGCACTGTCCTGATAAAATATATATATACCTTTAAATAAATAATCCCAATGGGTGAACAATTCACTCCTGTTGGAGTGTTTAGCTGAATGTCACTTTTTTCTTTCTTCTTTTTTGTGTGTTGCTATAAAAGACACAGTGGTCGTCACTATTGATAAATAAACTTAGCTGATTTAAACGTTGTTGTCATGATTAGAGGAGGATGAGAAATCACTCGGTGAAACTGGGGAGTCACCAGAAGCTGGTTTGAGTGTGAGGATGTGATGAGCTGTGATCAGAGACGCTTTTCAGAGTGTGAAGTCGGGAGTCGCGCCGCTTTGGTTTGTGGAGGACTCAGGGTTCGGGCAATCCCTCCGCGCTGTTACAAAGAGACCGGTAGCTCTCCGAGGTCAGCGAGTACGACGCCAGCACCTGTTTGAACTCCTGCAGGGGGCAGTAGACTCCGCTGCAGCCTGGCAGCAGCTGATCCTGGAGCAAAGGAAGAAAAGAGGCGTTGAGCCCGGACGGGAGCGCGACGTTCCCGGCAGGGCGGGCGCCGTCTCTCCGCTCACCTGGCCGATGTAGGACACTTTGACGAAGGCCTCCTTGGTCTGTCGGTGTTGGTGCAGCTCCAGCGTGAGATCGGCAGCGTACGGCGGCCATCGCATGTCAAAGATCCCCAGCGCCATCAGACAGGGGATCAGGGTGGTGTCGTGTGCCGAGTACAGAAACAGCTTCCTGTTTGGATGGAGCGTTTCAGCACAGACTGAACAGGCGGGGGTTTATCTACCGGGTGGGGGTGCCGGGTGTTGGTGACCCACCTGTCTGCCTCTGTCGAGGTGCCCTGGGCTTTCTCATTGATGTTGCCTAACAAAATATGCAGGAGGGGTCCGACACACAGCTGCAGGTTCTCCCTGGCAACAATCACAGACAGTTGAACCGAAAACCGAAGCGCTCATGAAATGCACTTTAAAACTCCAATTCTCCCCTTTGTTTCTTTTATGCGGCGCCTGTGTTTGATCCCACCTCTTGCTGGGCTCGTACACGTGACACATCATGTCCACGGCTCGCTGCTCCACTTTGCTCCTCCAGGTGTCCAGCGCTGGTGGGCAGGGCAGCCCGTGTGTCTGCACAAAGAGTCCTGCATTAACTTCCTGTTCACTCATCAGAATCCTCATCGTACATCAAACATTATTCTTTCAGTCAATTCACAATTTTCTTGTTGCTATTTTTCAGAACTCATAACTTATGTTGAGTCTTCTACCTTTGATTTTAATCTTGCTCTGTTTTTTTCTGAAATAACACAAATTCACATTCGTTCTGTTTGTGTTTTTGGTAAGAAAACAGCCAGAGATCTCCAGTAAGAAGCTAAAACTGCTCGTGTGCGAGTTCCTTCGATCCTCTCTGGCTGTTAGAAGTAAAAGGCTCATTTCAAAGTGTTTACAACAGCTCTGCCTTGCTTGATCAACTTGTTGAACTCAGTGGAAACTTGATGAATTGTCTAACAAAGTTTGCTCTTGCAGCACCGAGCCTCGATCCCGGCTTGCTGTATTCTCCCAGCTTGCGGTGAGACCTTACGAAGAGTCACACGAATCACGAGGCGGCGGCGGCGGCGGCGGCGTCACCTCTCTGGCAACCATGTCATCCCTAATGAGGATGAAGTCGACGTGCTGGTGAGCGGCGATCCCCAGCGCGCTCTGGATGCTCTGCAGGTCCGCCGCGATGTCTGGCAGGGTGGACGACTCTGCCCAGCGGTGGCTGCAAACGAACGCACACGGTGTCAGGCGCCCGGCGCCGACACGCCGCGACAGCCTGTCAGAGGCGCCTCGGCTCGCTTTATAATTTTGTTCCAGGTCACAGTTTCAGGTGGCGAGCGCATAAAAACGGGTCTAGAATATCTACATACCTGCCGAGCAGCTTGAGCAGCTTGCAGCCGTGATAGTTGGGATACAGGATCTCAGACTCTGCTGCCGTCGTTACGATGGGAACCATTTCTACCAGCAGAATTATACAAACAGATGAGCTGGAGATGAAGACGAGGAGCGCTCAGCCGTGACGCAACTCGACTCTACCTGTTTGTTTTTGATGGAAGAGCCCAGCGACCAGGCATTTGGCGGATTCAATGGTCCTCACAATGTTGGTGGAGCGCACGCTAGAAATGAACAAAAAGAAAAAAATAGGTCATGGAAGGCAGCCAGGTCTGAAATAGTAAAGCGTTTAGGCTGATATCTTTTGTGTCCTCCCACAGGCCCAATAAATCAAAGTGGTTGCGTGCACGGAAGTGTGTGTGTGTGTGTTCTCGATCCCCCTTCCTGACACTCACTAGACCTCGGCGGGGTTAAAGGTCGCGCTGAGGAAGGCGTTGTCCTCGATGTATCTCCTCCGCAGCCTCTTGCCCAGCTCGTACAGCTGCTGCATGCCCACCGTCGTCAGCTGGCCGGGGAAGGTGCCGCCCTGCCAAAGGCATCACACGCCATGAAGGCACACACTCACATGTGGCCAGGAGACACACACACACACACACACACACCTGTGGTCGCATGCAGGAGTCCAGGCTGAGTGAGGTGCAAACATGGCAGGAGTCCATGATGTGGGATTTTGTTTTTTCTAAGCCAAATCCAGAGCAGTTAAACCTCTTTAGCAAAGCAGCTAACTCAGCACGGGGAAAAAAATGACATTTGTACGGACACAGCAGCTGCCAGAGGGGGACACAATAGCCCACCTGGAAGCACCACACACCACTCAGCAGTGTTACAGAGATGAATGAACCCACTTGAGCCATTTCTGTCATGACTCGTTCGAGCCACTAGAGGGAGAAGTGCTAATTGAGTTGATGAATGTGCCATGAAGCCGAGCACTCAGGGAGCCACAGGGGGCCGCACATCTACTGAATCTACACAATAACACACTCTCACTGCAAACAGGCGACTCTACAGAAACACGAGACAACAGGCTTCTCTCCGAGCAGACATTAACTTGTCTCGGTCGGAGGAGCAAAACAAAATTATAGATGTCGGCTGTATTTCATAAAAGTCTCAGTGAGGGACGATATAAAAGCATCCTCATCATTATTATGGTGCTTCTGCTGTCTTGTCCTCTTGCGATGACTTCTCTAACTGAACAAAATCAGGGGTTTTCTTATCAATACGGCTTCATTGAAACACTGAGAGCAGTAAAGTAGAACATGGCGACAGTTTATCGGGTTGTTAAATGTAAATGGCTCCCATCTTTTCTGAACGCTTCGTATCTGGGACCTGAAGCAGAAGTCTGCAGCCTGTATCACCAGCAGAGCCCAGCGACTCACCGTCAGTATGTTTTTGCGGTAGCTGTCCTCCACCGGCGCCGGGGGTCTCGGGCCGCCCCGGAGGTCTGTGACCACGTAGTTGATGTGGGTGTGCGGCGGGGGCTCCAGAAGCGTGGGCACCCACTGGGCCTCCATCACGTCAGGGATGGACTTCAGCGGCGTCCGGGCGCCATGCCGGAACAGCACCTGCACCAGCTGGAGCTCGTAGGGGGAGCTGGAGTTTGTGTCGGCCGGGGGGCAACTGGGGGCGACCTGGTCTGGCTCCGCCTTCTGCTGGGACCAGAGGATGGAACCGAAGGCGATGGACACCGACCCGAACAAACCCGCTTTGCCCCAAAGCTTCCTCATGGCTCTGCTGGGAACAAAACACAAACAAACCAGTCGTAAACAGTTAATCACACGAGCATTACGGCTGACGTGCTTACAGGATAAAAAAAATCCCTCAGACTGCAACACATCAGTTTGAAGTGCATGAATAATTCAGATGTAGGTTTATTTGAACCGAGAAGCAGAAAGTGCACTTAAAAGATCACAAGACCATAAATGCAGCACATAAGTTTGTCACTGAGGTTGCGTGTCAGCTGCACTCCTCCCTCAGCAGATCAGAAGAAAGGAGCAGCAAAACAGGACGAACGAGGACGGCACTGGGTAGAGGGCAAACCTCTGCCAGGACGCCAGGGGGCGGGGCTCCTGGCACTGGTGTGTAGCAGGACGTTTTAATAGTTGTCGCCTTTGCTCTCCATTGTTTAATGTTTTATTGAAGCCTTCATACAGAGCGACACGATTACAACGGCCAAACCAGTTCCCTGTAACAGCCCTGCTGTAAATCTCCAAAACACTTTGAACACTTTCTGGCTTATTTTGTAGACAGACAAACAAACAAACCAACAAGGACAGAAACTTAACTTCCTTCATGAAGGTAAAAAAAACCAAAAAAAAACATTTTAATCTTAATGTTAATCTTAAAACTCTGTAAAAGTTTACAAAACCTAAAAATAACGTGGCCCATTGTTCTCAAAATAACTGATAATTCTTTTCCTGAATTTGCAGAAACAAACAAATTCAGGATCATTTTGGCTTCGTGCACAGATCACAAAAATCATGATCCCAAACTATCAAGTTAACAGCGTGTACTCGAGTATTTATTAGCTTACAACTCAGAGTTTGAAAAGTTTTACTTGCCGTCAAGTCCAGAACAGTCCTAATGACACATTAAAAGAACCATGTAGACCCATATTAGGTCCATCCCGTTTACTGTTTGTCACAAAACTTGCAATTACTTCTAATATTATGGACAATTAGTGAAAATGTAGGACAATATCGTGATGTGAGTGAGTACAATATCCAATAATATTTACTGACATTTCTTAGAAATAAACAAAAAGTAAATCAAAACGACACCTCGGGTGTTGACTGTCGTCA
>JAUESE010000027.1:12431460-12444771 GCA_032274725.1 Malacoctenus triangulatus
TAGGTAGAACATAAATTGTGCAATAGTCAGGCTTCTCGCCGGTTACCCTGTTCTCATCGTTCGCTTCTTTTGCAGTTTGTTTTGGCAGTGTCAAAAAAAGATGGAAATCGTCTTACGGAGCTCGCGCGTCGAGTTCGAAGGTCACGCCCCCCCCCGTCGCGTCTCCTGCGGTCGAGCCGACGGCCTTCGTGTCCGTGACAACAGTCTGACCGCCCCCTTCCAGCCCCCCCTCTCTCTGCGGCTCCGAGGGTCTTGCCCCTCCCCCCTCCAGCTTCGCGGCGAGCTACACGGCCAGGTCGTCCTGGCGCGCCCGGCTGCTGGTCCCGCTGGTCTTGCTGAGGCGGCGCTTGTCCCTCATGTAGCCGGTCTGCAGCAGCGGCAGCGGCGAGCAGCCGTTGGGCAGCTCGGCGGGCGCGTGCTCGTAGCGCAGCCGCAGGAAGTCCTCCTCGTCCTCCAGGTTGTCGCAGCTGTGGTGCCGCTCGGTGGCCAGGTTGACGGAGTTCTGCTGCAGCGCCATGCGGTTGTTGAAGGGGTGCGAGGCCATGGAGGCCATCGGGTTGATGGCGCCCGTGCCCGTCAGGCACTGGTTGAAGTCCGGGGGCGGCGTGCAGGAGGCCTGGGACCGCGGCGGGCTGCTGGGCTCCAGCGCCGCCGTCACGGCCACCGTCACCGCCCGGCGCCGGCTCCGTCTGCGGAGGCAGCGCCGCGCGCTCTTCCAGCCGAGGTGGTAGAGCTCCAGCACGGACAGCAGCAGCGACACGCCGGCCACCACCAGCATGAAGATGATGAAGACGTTCTTCTCGGTGGGCCGCGACATGTAGCAGTTGACGGGGTTGGGGCAGGGCCACGACTTGCAGAGGTACAGCGCCTTGAGGAAGACGCCGTAGATCAGATACTGCACCACGATGAAGGTCACCTCCATCACGGTGCGGATGAGGATGCTGAGGACGTAGGTCTGCAGCAGCGCCCCCTTCAGCCGCACGCGCCCGCCCCCGTCCGACGCCTCCTTGGCGCTCTCCTTCTGCTGGAGGTACTCCTTCTCCCCCTCCAGGTCGCCCCCTCCGCCCTCCCCCCGCGCCTCCTTCTCCTCCTGCTCCCTGCGGCGCCGCTTCTCCTCCCTCCGGACGGTGTGCATGGCGTGGCCCATGTAGATGAGCGACGGCGTGGAGACGAAGACGATCTGCAGCACCCAGTAGCGGATGTGGGCGATGGGGAAGGCGCTGTCGTAGCACACGTTGGTGCAGCCGGGCTGCTGCGTGTCGCACAGGAAGTCCGACTGCTCGTCGCCCCACGACGACTCGGCCGCCGTGCCCAGCACCAGGATGCGGAAGATGAAGAGGATGGTGAGCCAGACCTTGCCCACCGAGGTGGAGTGCTCCTGGACCTCCTCCAGGAAGTTCCCCAGGAGAGTCCAGTCCCCCATCACTGCTCACCGGCCACGCCCGAGACGCGGGAGACGAGGAGGGAAGACGGGCCGAGGTGAGGAGTCACTGAGGAAGAGGAGGATGGAGAGAGAGGGGAAAAAAAGCAGAAAAAAAGGGATTAATCAGACACAGATGGTCGTAATTTCTCTGCATTCCTGCCTCATGGAACGACCTGAGTGTATGTGTGGCATCTGATGCATTAAAAATAGAATCGCTGCCTGTGAATTGCTTCAGGACTGGTCACTGTGGCCTGAGAACGACTATTTTCCCATGAGAGAGAGAGAGAGAGAGAAAGAGAGAGAGAGAGAGAGAGAGAGGAAGTTTGAGAGTTATGTTCTGGAAAATCAGGTCGTTTCAAACGTAAAAATCCGATATTGCGTGTTTACATTCCTCTCGTCTGTTTCCAAATCATATACGGCGAAGAGGACAGAGAGGGCAACGGGGGACTGAGGGGCCGAGCGCAGAGGACAGCTCCAAGACTTTGTCCTTCCAACGCTGTGACCTGGACGGAGGGCTCCGTCCGGCCCGCGGCGCCGTCACCAGCAGACCTCACTCACGACAGCGCTGATGCTCGCTGACGACGAGCTGCGGGCCGCATCGCCTCCACCTCTCCACCGGGGCGAGCCCCAAACATGGCAGCGAGGGTCCGGCGGGCCCTCGGCTGAGGATGACCCTATAAGGCGGCCCACCCAGACAGCTTTACGGGCGCCGTAAACGACCGTAATCAGCGGGAGGTCGGAGAAAGCCCATCAAAGTCCATCAGCGGGTCGACCTCTGACTCCTGAGTGCTCAGCAGCTGCTTCCAGCTCCGACTCGGCTGAGTTACGACGTGAGAGAAAAGGAGCTCAAAGTAACACTCGGACTGGTTCTTTTTTCCAACACGTCACACATTTACAGTATTCTGGAGGAGCTCGTCCAAAATGTATACATTCTTCACAGTCAAGTTAAACAGCTTCACTGAAAACCTTCGAACGATACACAGAAACTATCACAATCACCGTGAGAAAAACACCGACGCTGGACACTGATGGCGTCTCTTACCACCTCGCGCTCTTGCTGGACGTGATCCGTGACCGGCAGCTTCCATAGTGAGCGCGGTCGGTCCACTGGGAGGGTTTTGATCGAGCTGACTGACACTGACACTGGAGTCAAAGAGAGAGAGAGAGAGAGAGCGGTGGTCTGAAGTGACCGCCGGTGTCTCTCTGTCTCGCCCCGGCCCCTCCCTCCCTCGGCGACACGATGGGAGTGTAACGACGGCAATAAGATGGATGTCCAGAGTATTGTGCTCTCTATCTCCAACGCAGAGCGAGACAGGAAACAAAACACGCCTCTAACAACATTCACAGAGGAAACATCCACGCCTTAAAGCTCGACAGCGCAGGTACGCATCGGTGGCGCTCTGTTTACTTTTCCAGCTATAGTTGGAAACCAGTTGGCGACCGGCGTCCCAGGAGGGCAACTGGCTGGAAATCCAGCAGGGAAAGCTGACGATATTCAACCGGCAGCGAATCACAAATACTCAGAGACGCTTCCTCTTCACGCCGGACCCGACACCTCGAACTGAGCGAGGCACGAGATGGAGACGATAAAATGAAGAGAGGAGGAAGAGAAGCGATAAAAAATGAGTCTAAATCAACCATCTGTTGTTGGAAACGCTTCCCGATGGGGTTTTTATTTCTGCTTTCCGAGAGGAGCCGAACTTCACGCTGAGCGAAACCTTTAAATCAGGCTGTGAACTCTTTAGAAAACCTTTGGGAAAATTTTACAAACGCTGCAAACAACCGAAATACGTCGGTAAAAGTAGAGAGTCGAGTCCTTCATAGAAGAATAAACAGTGGTGAGAAAGGAAGCTTTCCTTCCCTGCGATAAGTCGACGGGGAGGAACTCAGCCTGAAAGTCTCTGTCTCCTTCCCTGGACAACCTCTTCCTGCTCTCACAGGAAGCAATCTCAAACAATATGATTTCCGGAGGACAAAAGGAGCAAAGTAGTAAAAGCAGAGAAGGAACGAGAGAGAGAGAGAGAGAGAGAGAGAGAGAGAGAGAGGCTGCTGCCGCCACTGAAGCTTCGCCACCGCCGGCGCTCCATCATACCTGAGCCGAGACAAATCACTGGGGATTTACTGTGATTCATTGGCACCACTGGGGAGTGCTCTGGTCGGCCTGCGGAGCGTCACGGCTGTCACACGTGTTTACGACGTCTTGATGGCGAAGTCGCAGCACCAACGACCTCTGACCTCCCTGACACCTCTGTCCATCTCTGCACGTTCGTTTGCTCTTCAAAAGCTGTGATTTATATCGTTTCTCAGGTGTAGTGACGGAAAACTGAGAGGCTGTCAATCAAGCTGTTACCACGGTGACTGTCGGAGATGGAGGAGAGTTGATTCTGATTGGTTGGGAGAAGGGAAGGCGGGTTTTACACAGCTGGACTTGGCTAATCGCTGCGTGTGCAGCAGCTGTTTGTTTTACGAATACAAAAGCAAAAGATAGTGTCAAATTTTCATCAGTCTTGAGAACCTGTTTCTCTTTCTTCTCTTTCAAACTCTCCTAAATTTCCTTCATCCATTCTTTCAGCATTTTCACTCCTCTTCTCTTTTTTACGCTCTCTCGTTCTTTTGATAAATATTTTCTTTCTGCTTTCTTCAACATGCTTCAGTTTTCGCAAAGTTCAGCTTTCGATTCACCTTTGTTCAGGCTTAACTTCATTCATTTCAGCTCCAGCATTCACACTGCAGTTTCTTCCGGAAACACAGTTTCTCCAGATAAGGTTAGTTCTCGCTCCTTGATGGATGTTATTCTAGATTTTTCTTAGTTTTGGTTACCGGTAATGAACCTCGTGAGTTTCTGAGAAGAAAAGATGCTGTAAAGATAACGTGAACATCTGAGCGAGAAGGTGCAGCGACGGTGAGTCAGAGCGACGTCATGCCGGCGCTTGAAGGTCGACTCACCCTCGACTCACTGAGTTTCCAGTCAGATGTGGCCGATCTGACACTGAGCTGCTGCTTCTGGACATCAGCCAGGCCGCTCAGAGAAGGAGCGCCGGCTACGCTGCTTCTCCCCGATGTGACGGCTCTGCCTTGACTCGCTGGAAAAATACTGTGTTTGTTTTTTTTTTCCTCCCTGCAACAACACAATAAAGCCCTCCTCCTCCTCCTCCTCCAGCGACTCCGGCTCAAGGTTCAGCGAGGGCTGTGGCGAAGCCCGGGGCCGGAGAAACCCGGGAGAGAAATGTTATACGCCCATCAAGTTATGTTTAGATGGAGCCGAGCGGTGACACACGGAGAAACCAGCTCAGACTGAAAATCCTCTCACAGGTTCATTCTGCAAACAAGCGTTTTTTTAAAGGTCAAAATGGAGCTGATGTTAATTTGCCGTCCCGGTGATGAATTGAAACACTTTGCTTGGAGTTTCTTTTCGTGTTTTTTGTTTCCCGGGTTTATCGTCCGCCTGCAGCGTGTCCACGGGTCACAACAGGGGAGCGGGGTTGATTTAAACATTCCTCCTGTGATCTGCACTTTCCAACACAAAGCCCCCCCCGCTTGGCATCCCGGCGGACCCTCTCGGAGGACCGGCAGACACCGCTCGCTCTCCAAAGTCCTCATAAACACTCCGGCAATTAGCTGCCGGATCGTAGAAAATATTCCCTCATGTTTGGAATAATATCGCTGGAGGAGAAAACGTTTTACACTGTTATTCTTCGGACTAAATCTGCGTCTGAGATACAATCTCAACCCATTATTAAATGCAGGGTTTTTCATTAGAGAGTCAAACAAGCGAAGGGAAGCTTATTTAAACTCTTGAGAGATCTGGACTGTTTGACAGCTTGTAGGAAGACAAATCTGACCACACTTAACCTGAAGTTTGAGTCCCCGAAAATGTTGTTGAGAGAAAGCTTTTCGGGGCCCGATGGTATCAGGAGCCGCGAGCGTCGGGATCCTTTTTATAGCCGCATGACCAACTTAGGAAACAACGGTGTCGAGTATCCTGCTTAATTAGACGTTAGATCAGTTCGAGTCTGGTTATTCAAAATGAAAAAAAATCCCCCAAACATCTGAAAACTATTCGTGTCAGACTGTTTTTCCTAAAACATTTCTCAATAAGTTTCTTTTTGATGTGACAAATAAAGCTTTGACTGTTTATATTTCACAGCAATAAAAGCCAAAGAAAGATAACGACTCCTTCAGCCGACGCGCTCGCGGTATGTCAAACAGTGGCCGAACACTACAGGTCTGTGTAGCATAAAGCGCCGCGCTGTTGGAGCTGCGATCAAAGGAGCTTTTATTGTGAAAGTTTAATCGCTGCAGAAACATTGATTTTCCTCGGAGATAAACGACACATTTCACACAGACACCGGCAAGAACACAAGTTAGGCAAATAATAAACAAGATCTTGTTGATTTCTCGTTTCTATGTCACACATCCGCAGAACGAAGATTTCTAAACGTTGAGACTTTATGAAAGAATAAGATTTCAAACAGGAAAACTTGCAACAATTCAAAGTTCTCTATTGAATCACGATTGTTTGTCGTCTGTCTTACGACGACTGCTTCCAGATGTGGTTTGAAAATAACAGGCTGATTGTGCGTTGCGCCTGAAGTCGCCACGGCTCGCTCTGTTCTGTTGCTTTTTAATAACCCTGAAGAAGAAAAAAAGAGACGCTGCCAGCAGCTCTACCATGACCTACATTCTTACATGTTTTCTGCCAGCCAGAGACAGATCTGTAGACGCTCGATTGTGAGCTTGGTGACTTTTTTTTTAATTAAAACGGCAAAGCATGAAGAGAACATTGAAAGAAAAAAAAACACGATGGCTTTAAGCTGAACTTCGGTCGGTCTCACTTGAAATAGACATCAACAACTGCGTGGAGGATGCCTCACATGCCCCCGGCCGCGGTGATCCGGCCCTGCCGGGCTTATTTTTACCCCTCAGGGTATTGATGCTGTTTTATGAAGTCGCTGAGGTAACGAAAAGTAATGAGGATTACTTTTTTTTTAAATTCTAAATTTAGTTACATCTCGAGGTTAAATTTGAAGCTCTGACACGTGACGTTCAGAGTCTCAGCAGCTGTGCTGTGCGGTGCGTCTCTCCCTGGTGGTTTACCGGGATTATAATCGAGGATGAGCGAGTTAAGTTTAGTGTTGAAGCGTCTCGACGGTCGGGTGAGGGGGGGGAGGCGCTGTCGCTCCGGCGTGAGTCACCTGTTGCCGCCTGGAGTGGACGCGGGCATGAATCTCGGCGGGCCGCTTCCTTACATGGCGCTCCGTCTGCCCGCTGATGTACACAGAGCGCCGGCGCTGCGATGATCTATCGTTTCGGCTGAACGCGACGCCGCGCTGGAGCCGTCAGGCCAGGCAGCTGCAAGGTGTTTCGACGGGGGGGGGGGAAACTCTGACGAAACGCACTCCCAGATGAAGCCCCCCCGGGAGAGCTGCCATGTCTGGTTGGAAGGAGGAGGAGGATGAGGAGGGGGGGGGGCGATGATAATGCGTCTCTACTTTGGGCTCTTTCGCTCCTTTGATTTGGATAACGATCTTTATCGGCAGCGTTTTATCAAGTCTGGGCCGTCGAAGCGCCATGCGACACTCCTCTCATCTCTAAATCATCTTTTATGACGGTGCAGGGAGTTCACGCCGAACAAAGCTGACCAGTTTTCAGAATAAAAGCGCTCTTCAGTGCCAAACAGAATAACAACACACCACTCAAACAGCCTCAGGTTGAATAAACGGGCTTCATCTCTTCTTCAGGGGGGGGGGAACAGATTTTCTGTGGGTACTTATTTTAGCAGCGACCCTTCATTGATTCTTTTTGCCTTGCGTTGAGTCACATCAATCCAAATGTTTGTGGTTTTAAAGACACACGTTGCATTGAAGGAGAGAACAGGCAGCAGAAGTCACTTCTACGCCCTCAGTTCAGAGAGAGAGAGAGATTTTTCTCACTGTTTTACAACTTCATCTGCAGATATTTTCATAGAAACGCTCGAAAACCTTAAATGCTTCTCACATTCAACAGGCTTTTTGTCCAATTCATGAAAAGCAACACTTCCTGTTGTAAAATCTCACTTTTAACCTGAAATTCTCTTGTTCTTCCTGTTGTAATTCACACAATCGCAGCTCCGGCTTTCACTTCACTTTCATACCGTTTGTTAACTCCACACAGCCGATACTGTTTCTTTCATCACGCGACACCGGTGGGCATGTCGGTGGGGGGGCTTCGACTCGAACTTTCAACGCCGACCCCCGAGACGCTGCCGAAACAACAATTCCTCAAAGTCTTCATCCAGTATGTACACGCCGCCGGTGGCGCCGCGCTTTAAAGTCCCCAGAGCAGCACTTTGTTTGAGTGTATTTGTCGTCCGCGTGAGTTACGGTACAAAGACGAGCGAGGGAGGGGGGGGGGGAGTCGGGATGAGAGGACTGAGAGCGAGAGGGCCTGACAGCTGTACCTGCTGCTGGTGGAGGAGGAGGGGGGGGGCTAACACACGCCAGGCCTCCCACTCTGTCGTCCCGGCTCCTCAACACATCATCCCTCCCCGGAGACTTCACACCGACGCTCGCCTGTTTGTGTCACCGCGTTGGCAGCCTGAACTCTCCGTCTCTCGGCCTGTCCGAGGTCTAACACGTGGTTTTTTTCGCGTCTGCTTGGCTTACCTGCTTTGTCGGGGACGCGGCCTCCGATCGGTTGGAGTGGGGAGGAGGAGGGGGGGGGGGGGTCCTTCTGAGATTCTCCCCCCGAGAGAAGAAATCCTCCTGACAGTCAGCGGTGAAATGACAGGTGAAGATGCAGGCAGGAGGAGGAGGAGGAGGAGGAGGAGGAGGAGGAGGAGGAGGAGGACGGGACCTCCACGCGGTGCCGGGTCGCCCTTCTTCTGGTGGACATCAGTCGGAGCTGCCTCCCTGCCAGGGGAGGGGGGCCGTCTGAGCGTCTGCGTGGTCCCCGGCCGTTAGTCCACACAGGGGGCATAAGAAGGGAAGCAGGGGCATCGCAGGAGAGTGTTCCCCCCCCCCACCCCCACCTCTCGGACCTCCCTTCTCTCTCTTCCTCCTCCTCCATCTCCTCCTCTTCCTCTCCCCACTCCCCCTCGGCGTCTTCCATCCCTGGTGCTCTATTTATTGCTGGGAAGCGTTCTGGGCGCACAAGAAGGGAAGTGGAATTGTTTTCAGGGATCAATGGCGATTCCGCTGCGAGTAAACTTCCACGCTGCTCTTATTTACCCAGGGGCGCCTCAGCCTCGCTGTCTTTGTGCAGAGCAAGTCTCAGCAAAACCTTTAAATTAAGAGTTTCACAATATTTTCCTCGTGCAAATGTGTTTGTTCTTCACGTGTGCGTTATGCTGTCAGAGGAAAAAGTGGGAACAAAACAAGGTTGAGAAAAATTCAAGTTAAAATAAAGTTAAATCAGTTTTTAAAAAAAAAAAAGAAAAAAGAATAAAGAAAAACTTTGTTAAATCAAGTAAAAACTTCATTATTGACTTTTTCAGAATATTTAAATAAAAATTAGACAAATACTAATTCAAATTAATCACAACATGCGAATCAGAATAATTTCTAGAAAATAATTTATGTCTAAAAAAATTCATAATTTGACAGTAAATTGTAAAAAAAAAAAAAAAAATACAATAAAAGCATCGCTTAAGGTTAGGAAGATAAAATTCAATTTTATTGGAAGTGGCTTTTCTATAAACCTCAATGATAAAAAGATAAAATCTTTCAACAAGTTTAAATTGTGGTTTTAGTGCGTCGATAGAGACATGTTTAATAATCTCCTCCAGTTTGATATCTTTCCAGTCAGACACATCACAAACAACGATGAATCGTCTGTTTATTGTGTTTAATTAGAGGTTTTTATACATTTGCATGAACTTTTCTTGAAAACAAGGTTCACCAAATTCATGCAAATACATGTGTGTACGTGTGAGACTCTTTGGATGTGATTTTATGCCACGTTTCCACAGAGACAAACAACCAAAAACAAGTTCCAACTGTTGATATTTATGTGTTTCTATTCACTGAATCGCGTCACCTTTCCACAAACGTCCCTTTTTTTTTGCCTTTACTAAATTAAACCGTTGAGATTTTTGCTCAAGTAAACACACGAGATCAAACTCGTCGTCCGGCTCTCGATTAGAGAATCAAATCACCCTGACGTCAGAACTTTCTCTTGCAGTCGATCCTCCGTCACCCTGGTGCAATAAAAGTCCCCCCCCCCACTGTCGTTTCTCACTCGTGTCCATTGATTGGCTCCTCTGGTCTCTGCCAGTGTCACGGCCCCATCTGTGATCTGAAAGGCCAAATTATCTTCCTCAACAACCGCGGTGGAGATAAAATGTTCTTGCATACATAAATAGCGAATTCACAGTTGATGACTTGAGTCTGAATGAACAAGTGAATGTGTGTGTGGCAAGGAAAGGAAGTGGGTTGTTATTCATGATTTCCAGTCAGCTCATCTGCACGCAGGCATCACAGGCGCGGCGTCTCTGCTTTTTAAAAAATCGTTTTTTAAACAAGTTTTTCCTTCACGATGCTTCGGGGAGGAGAGAACGGCGCTTCAGTTTGGCACAACGTCCATTTTCTTTCTTGTTATAAAGGAACATTTGAGTGCAAACAGAAAAGTGATTCAGTCCACAACGGTGTTTTTTTTTTTTTTTCTTTTTAAAATCAACAGCTGAGTCTGTGTGGACGACCATAACTGGACCAGTCAGGCTCAGTCAGCATGACTACCGATTGTAACCTTGAAAAAAACAAATATGTTGAACAGTTCTCGTGTGATAACAGCAAATAAACCTGACTGAATGTGACTCAATAACTGGTTCGCTTCCTCTAATCGAGTGACTGACTTTCTCCTCACAGAGTTCTTCAAAGTTCAGCAACTTAACCAGTAAATGACACAAAAACAGCATGAATTTCAAGTATTTTCTATCAGTCAAGTTGCTCATAAACAATAATGCAGAGAAAAGTTCCGGTTGTGGATTGTGACCGATGGGCTGTTTGCTCTGAACCAGCAGGTGAGGGACGGCAGGAAGCCGGAGAGCAGACGGTTCGTCCCTCGATGGCGTATTTTTATCTGGTATCACTGAAGGCCGAACGGATTTAGGCTGCTGCTATTTTTTAACCGGCTGATCCCCGACCAGTGAGACGTCGTTCCTGACGGGAAGCTTCAGCAGTACCAGGATACAAATATGGGTCACACATGTTTAGCTCAACACACATACACACACATGTGGGTCAGACATGTGTTGTTAACATTAAACACAGGCTTTAGCTTGATGTGTCTTGTTCTCATTGTGACTTCAGATAATTTAATTAACTTTTCATGTAATTTTTTTGATTCACAACAATAAATTTCAGCTTTTTTGGCCTGTAAATCATCAACTACAATCTATTTGATCAGTTAAGCAAGATGTAAAACTTAAGTTGTTTTTACAAGAATTAATGGACTCTAAAATTTGTTTTAACACCAGTGATAAAGTTGTTGTTTTAACTGGATGTTAAGGTAAAACAAAGGTTGTTTCCTCACTGAGGAGGTGATGCTTTCACCCGTGTTGCCCGGTTCGTGCTTCTGTTAACAGGATAACTTAACAAGTCGAGTGAAATTTGCAGGATGGGTAAATAAACAGAATGGTGAATAAATTTCCTCGTCATTTTGTGATCAAGAATGATTAAAAAACATCCTTTCCAAGACGTGTTTTAGGAGTTTGTGGCCCTTTAAGGCGTCTTGGCGGAGGTGTGCGCTCTACCGAGTGCCCTTCTGGTGTTGAGATTGGAGAATGTCGCCTCGATAAGGAGTTACGCTCTTTTCCAAACGGACTCAGGAAAATGACCTGCGGGAGTCAAAACTCTCCAGGTCCACTTGTTGTTTCAGCGCTCCTATCTCGGCTCATTGTCTGGTCGGAGCTGAATCTCGAAGCCCTGCGGCTCTCCGGTCCAGATTACGCGGTCGGTCGCGAACGAGACTCGAAAAAAAAAAAACGTCTATCGGTATTTTTATGGCTGGAGTTTTCATAAGATTATTTAATGTTCGACTGCTGACTGAAAGCAAACAAACGTCCGTGTGGGTTCCTCCCCCGCCCTCCTGAGAACAAGGTTATCAAGATATGGAGGAGAAGCGAAGGAAGCACGGACCGTTAACGCCGCCGCCGCGCGGCTACGGCGTCCCGGCGTGCAGCCGCGCAAGCGAAGGAGCGGCCCAACAAACGCCGGAAGAGAGGGGGCGATCGACGGGACCCCCCCCTCACACGAGACCACCGGCTGACCCAGACATGCGGACAGACGGGCGGGCCGTGTGCGCCCCGCGTACGTGCGCGTGTGAACAGATCGACTTTGTCCGGCGTGTGTGTTTTGCGGCGGCGCGATGACTGAAAACGGGGAGGTGTGTGTTTGCGTACGTCGTCTATACGTACGAGACCCCGATGCGAGCTGGGGGGGGGCGACGTCTTTCTTCAGGTTCCGAAAAAAAATGACAAATTACAAAACAACCTGCGAGTGGAGTTTTTAAGGCTTTCTTATCGCCGTTCGGGTCCGACGAACTTCACCGCGAGCTTTATGACTTCCTGCTCGGATCGGTCATTGTTCGAGGAACTCGGATCCATGCGAGGAAACCCGCAGCAGGCCGTAAATCAAGTGCCAGAGAGCTTATGTGAGAAACTTTCTGGGGGGGTGGCGGATGGTTGACCGTGTGTGCCGACACTCCTATCCGCAGATAACATTGTGTCGGGCAGCCGGCTGGCGGAGGGGGACCCGCGGGCTCGAAATCATCCTGTGTCTGGCCATGTGTTCCCCTGATAGAGGTGGGGAGGGTGTGACCCTCCTTCAGGCCACCTCCAGTCTGCTCTTCCTGCCCTCAGCGATAGGCGCTCCCACAGCGTCCCCCCCCCTCTCGTCCCCCCCGTTTACGCGTCTTATCGATAAAACCCTCGCTGATTTCATCCTCCTTTTGTTCTGCTTCCTCCCGGCCTGCAACAACACCTGACTGATTCCCAGGACCTGCGCGCTGATTGACAACATTAATGCACAGTTTGGGTTCGGTGCAGCAGCTCTCAGAAGACGTTAGATACTGTTTAAACCTTTGTGATGTGGAGAGACTCGAAACTCCAAAACTCCAAATCCAAAAGCGTGAAGACTCTGTAAATCTTCAAATAAAAACAACATGCAACAAGCTTCTCTTTGAGTTTTGTGCCCAACTCATCCTGCAGAGGGTGACGGGGAGCAGCCGTCCATCCCATAGGACACTGAGTGATGTGTTAGCTTCATCCTGAGCAGCCCACCACACCAACGAATCCCCCCCCCCTCACACAGATACTCCAGGTGCTGCGTTAACGTGCCGGAGCTGCGATCATGGTTCACTTTGTTCGAACTCTGCTTTGTATCTCAGGCAGTCGTCAGATAAACTCTAAAGATTGTACACAACCAGGCAGGAACCAGGACACCCGGCAGGCTAACGCTACCCATTGATTCCCAGTGATTAAGCTAAGCTAAGCTAGTTAGCTCTGCTCGACTCTTGCTTGTAACAGCGCGTACCGTCCAAATAATGGTGTTTAATCGTCTGTGTGATCGTTTTTATTCAATCTGATTGTTGAAGGTTTAAAAAGTAACACAATCAAAGAGAAGCTGAGATACACTACCAAAATAAAAGCATCACACAGATCCTACAAAGGTGAGCTTAAGTTTATTGAGCATCGTGGAGCCACTTTATATTCAGGATTAATGATGCAATGTTTGTTTGGTAAACAGGAGGTTATGAAGATAGTAACAGAGCAACAAAGCAACTGGAAAGAAGCACTGAAATGTCTGTGACTGATTTATATTTAAAAATTCGATAAGTTTTAACTCAATCTCTTTCAAAAGTACAAAGCGCGTCATGATGTGATAGTGATCGTTGGTGAAACCAGTCAAAGT
>JAUESE010000027.1:12508985-12522351 GCA_032274725.1 Malacoctenus triangulatus
GTCACCTCGCTGCAGTCTCGCAGAGGGGCGGAGTCACTGGGCGGGCGGGGCGGCCTGACGTTTCAGCTGGAACCCAACGCCCCTCCGGCCGGCTTCATCACCAGCGAGCAGCTGCAGGAGATCCTCCAGGAGCTGAGCGTGGACGCGGCCACCGAGACCACCCTGCGCTCCCCCGGCCAGGCGTCCCGGGCGACCCGGCCCTCCACGCTCTCCCCCCTCTCCCTGCGCGCGCCCTGCTCGCCCCCGGCGCCGCCCGTCCTCTTCCGTTACCCCAGCATCTCGCCCTACGCCATGAGGAAGCGTCGGCCGCCTTTTCACTCCCCCAGGAGAGGTTTGGCCCCTCCCTGCTTCTACGCCGCCTCGGACATTTACACCTGCGGACACGCGAGGGACAACTGTGAACACCGAAATCCAGCGAAGCACCTTGAGGCTGTAACTTCAGAGGACGGCCTTCATGTGGAAACAGAGGAGGGGGAGGAGGAGGAGGAGGAGGAAGAGCGGCGGGACATGAGAAGAAAATGTCAAGGATGCACTCCAGAGTGTCGCAAGCGCTCAGCGTCGCAGGGCGCCGGACGGAGCCTCGCTCCCCCGCCCGACGCGGAGGTGGGCGGGGACAGCGGGCAGCGCCACAAGCGCCAGCGGGACTCCTGCGGGTACTGGGACTCGGACTCCAGCAGCTCCACGGACTACTGCTACTACCACCGGCCGTACTGCGACGCCTGCCTGCAGCGCGGCTCGCTGCTGAGCTGCGACAGCTCGTCGGACTCCTCCTCCGACAGCGAGTACGACGACTTCGGCGGCCTCTATCGCTCGCCGCGGCCCGTGGTATTCAAAGAAGACCTCAAGCCCACCTTCGTATGAACGCCCGTCTACTGCACTTTACATGATTGTCCATTCCCACCTCTTGTATTTATGATACGTTGTAGAAAACGAGCTTTAGCGGTGAAGCCTCAAACACTTGTAAAGCTGATGTACTTCAACGACGGGAGATCACTGGTTACTTTGTGTTTTTATAAGTGACAGACATAATCTTGAATCTTGTTTTCGATTTAAAAAAAAAGACTTAAAGCACATTTGTTTTTGTTTTTCACATTACTTGAGGCATTATTTTTAGCGTTCTTTTGACTGTTGGATGGAAAAACCTTAACATTTATAAAAGTGTGTTTGAATCAAATACAGTTTATATTGTAGATGGCACAACAATAGACATCATATTTAAAAAGATAAATAAAAAACTGAGTTATAAAAGGAGTTTTTAAGAAATGTTTTGAGAACCGTGCATCTTGTTAATTATTGTGCAAACGCTGTATTTATTTCAATATTTATTTGTTCCTCTTTTGTTGTTCAGGATTACTTTCTGATGAATTTGTAATGTTTTTACATTTTTATAAATATTCCTTGAAACGTTCGGTGTGCTTTGCCTTCACTGTCCTGATCTCTCAGGACAATCCTCCATTTTTTTATCATGTTCAACTGATTTATGGGAAAGTGGACCGACACTGACGCAAAGACGCCAAACTTCACTGTGATGTTGTAAATCATGCGCGACAAGCTAAACTGTTCAGCCATAATATGGCATTAAAACTTTACATAAAGACAGTCTTGATATTCCTGCAACAGAGAAAAAGCTCAATCTGTAGTTTTATGTCTCCTTTCGATGTTCCCTTGACTCTGACTCTCTTGCACTATCTCCAGTGTCTCTCTTTAGTTCTTTCTCCCACTAATGGCTAAATGTGCGTTTGCCGGGGGAAGTGTTGCTGAGAAGGCGAAACAGTGTCTTGCGTTACTTGCGCTCAGCTGCCTCCTTTTGAGATGCGGCTGCTCTCTATTCTGCATACGAGCTATTGAAGGGCACCCTGGGAGAAATCCCTTTTGATGTGGAGCATGAGAAAGTATAAATAAACCACACAAAAGACGGACTACCAGCCCACCTATCACTGCCGGGGAGGAGAGACATGCCTGCCGAGCTAAAAGTGAGAGACCTGTGTTCTTGTTTACAGTAAGCAACAGTGGAAAAAGGAGAAATAAAACAGTGCAGTCCCTGTCATAACATATTTTATTGTCCAGTATGTTGAAAATGTGTAATAATATCATAACTTTATTAGAGAAGAAAAGCAAACATGCTTTTATTTGTACAAAGTCAGTTATCACTGGTTTTCTTTAGCTGATTCAGTTATTTGTCAGTTATAATTTATCAACAATATACATTTTGAGTTATTACATAGTGGAAAAATCCAAATGACTGAATTTGAGTAACATCTCTTCATGTGCAATTTGGTAATCCTTTCCACAATGTCTGCAAGATGAGAGTTACTGTATCTGTAGGACCTTGTTGTGTGGTGTCTGCATGTTCTCCCTCTGAGGAGCAGTTATGTTTCTTCTACTGTCCCAAAAACATGCTTATGAGATGAGTTGGTGACTAGAGAATATCCTCAGCTGTCAATGCGTGTGTGTGCGATTGTGTGTTTGTTCTGTGACGAGGTGGTGACTGGTCCTGGGTGTGTCCAGGCTGAAAAATGCTGTAAATGGCTCGACTGATCTCTGTGGCGTCAGTAACAGAAAAGCAGTGTTGGAGATGAATAAATGAACAGGAACAATGTGAGAAAACAAACAAAATGCATTGAAGTGCTTTGTAAATTTAATAAGCTTTACTCAAATTTGTAATCATTTCAAAATGAAAGATGAAGGAAAGTAATTACATTAAAATGACCAAGATTAGGGAACAACTCTTGCACATTTAGACATGGCGTCTTGAGGTTACAAAACACTATGACACTGATAAAAATGGATGTGCCAGAGGGCCAGGGTGAAATAAAAAGTGTTGTAGAGGGAGAGACGAAAGGCTTCTGTGACCAACATAGCAACAGTGCTGCAAGACCACCGGTGCTCCGTGACAGCTGGCTCCATTTAAACTGACAGGGCTCCAAGGCGCCCCATTGGTCCACGAAGGGATCAATCAACCGCGCGGATCCGCCCACTGTCCGAGCCGCGGCACGAGAAAAAGCCTTTGAAGTCAGGAGGGCGGCGCCGAGCAAATTGTGCCATGTGGTGCTTCGGGGCGGCGCCGCCATTGGGCGGCCGGCGCGCGGTCGACGCCCCCTTCTGAAGGATCCCGTGTCTGATTGGCTAATTTGGCCACCCCAGATTCACGGGCTGCGCGTTCACACTCGGGCGATTCCCGTTGGCGAGTTACGTCGGCAGCGTGAACTTCTTCCGGTCGCCGCGCGGCGGTCCCTGTAACCTTTTAGGAGAACGGCGTAGCTCACATGCGCAGCGACAAAGACTGCGAGCCGAAACCTATTGGGAAGGAATAAAAAAAGAAATTCAGTACCGTCGCACTCTGTACCGCTACGCCGTCGTTTTTCCGAGGAGCCTGCCGTCCCGGGGCCCGTTGAAGACACCGAAATCTAACGGCCCGGTCTCCGAGACAACGCAACGTCAGTGGAGCCGTTGAGGAGGACTGTGGCAACTGGCAGATTTTCCGTTGGACGGTCTGTAGGCTAGCGTATAGCGAGGGAGCCGCCATGGCAGTCGGATCATTGAGCCTCCACATCGGGATATGAAGAGGAACTGCATGTGTCCCTTTACCGTCAAGAAAACGCCGCATTTCTCTCCGATCCGCACCGGATCAACCGACTGAACTCGCCTTTCCCCCCCCTCCCCCCCCTTTCGTCTTCGTGAAATTGATTCCCGCACCCAGAAAGAAATTGTTGGGCTTTTTTTTTTTTTTAAACTGGGGGGCCACAGGGAGAGGCCAGATTCATGACTATTTTAGTCGGAGACGTGTCTTCTCAAGCCCGCTGAAAGAAAAACCTGGGACGTAACAGAAGAAACGATGCTCTGATTGACCCTCGGTGGGAAAGAAAGGGTAGCTTATTAGCTGTTACGAAGTAGTGTGAGGGATCGTTGAGGGGTGTTGGAGGGGGGGGGCTTCTCTTTTTTTCTCCTGCCTTTTCCTCCCTGTGAATTTTAGTGACATTAATTCGCTGTCATCCTCTTTTGGATGAGAAGCTTCGGCGAGTCGAGCAGCGCCGCCGTTTCCAAGCGAGTCACAATCTCCCCGAGTCGAGCGAATCAAGGAGGGATCGGATCATGTCGGGTCGGCCCAGGACCACATCCTTCGCGGAGAGCTGCAAGCCCGTGCCGCAGCCCTCCGCTTTCGGCAGCATGAAAGTCAGCAGTAAGTACACCCCGTGTAATTCAAAAGTAGCATAGCCTTCCTGCACGCACCGGGCCTGCTGTGGGCCACATATGCTCTCGCCAAATGTCTTCCCCGTAGCCAGCCTGATAATGTGTCACGCCTAGCGTCAGGTTAGCCTAGCCCGGGTTAAGGTGGGTGGCGGGGGGGGTTGCGCGGTGTGGTGGGGAGCACGCACCGAGGCTCGCCTTCTCGGGCGCCTCTGCACGCCGCCGCGCTCCGACGCGCCGCCCCGGGGGCCACTCAGCCTGCACGGGGTTAGCAGGCCGCGGCAGGCAGGGCCGGGCCGGGCCGGGCCAGGCCGGGCCAAAGAAGGGAAGGGGGGTTGGCACCGACCCATGCCAGGGAGCAGGCGGCCTCGATCCAAGGCAGAAACGAGACGATCATTACCAGCCTGACTGTACACTCGGTCTCATAGCGGTATTACTACACAGCACCAATCATATGCGTAATAGAGTTAAAGCGATAGGGCCGGTGTATTACGCAACTGTCAAAGCGGAAGGTGCGCCCATAGTTGACTCGGGCGAAACTGACGCGGTCCTGGAAAGGGCTGGTTCACCGGGTCCTATTTTCTGTGTCGAAATTAGACGTCGCGACGGCCGGAGGGAGTGTGACACGGAGTGTCCTGTTCACGGAGCCACCGTGGCACCGCGCCGGAGACCGGCCGCCGGGTTTAGACGGCCGCTGACGGAGGCCTCCCGCTGACTGTCGAGTGCTCAGCCGCGCAGGATCCCGCGACAGCGTCTCTCCGTCGACTTTAACTTGGATCTGCTGCAATTTTCCCAGCGTGTCGGCAGTGTGCCACGGGATGCAGAGGCTACTGTGTTTTTGGCTTCGCCTCAAAACTGCACGGCTTCACCTCACTTTAACTCTGCATTATAGTCGCATGACCCATTTTTCTGTTTATTGGACCGAGTTCCAAATAAATTTTTAAACCATAGTGCCCGCATTATTAATGAGTATTTCCTCCAGGATGGAGACTCCTCCAAAGCCCAGAGAAACCTCTCCCTGATCCTGCGCTCTTTTGGGTGTTTTTTGGAGATTAATTAGTGTTTCTGTTGGAGTAAGTGGAGGCTGCTTTTGGGCAGAGATGTGATCATGGTGTGTGTTAGTGGGGTGGAGGCCTCGGGCTTTCCTCTGGGCCTTGGCACTGGAAACCACTTAGTGGACTATGACACACTCAACCAGGAAGATGCACTCTATTCCCAAACCTCTTACTTTTCTTGCCCTGAATATATACATGGTCGTTGAAGTAGCCAACACCCTTCGGCACGTTCAAAGTTAAACAGAGGTATTTCTGCTAACTGCTGGTTTCTGGACTCTTGGGCCAAATCCTTAGTTACCAAATAAGCACAAAATGCGAGGCGGAGCTGGTGGACTTCGAATACAATACATGAATTTTACAGCAGTTCTTCGAATCATGGTTTTCCACTCGGATTAATTTCTGAGAGTCCCCTCTGGTTAATAAATGGTTAATCATTGGTGTAAAATGATAAGGTCGATGCTCAATGAGGTGATTTCTCTGGCTGGTATAAAAAATGACAACTGAATTGCGAAATGAGCCAAGAAATTTACGCTTGAGTAAACAATCTTTAAAAGATAAGTGTGGTGACATTTGGTTAAACCTTCGCTGGGCCATATTT
Organism: Malacoctenus triangulatus; assembly: GCA_032274725.1. Classification (NCBI taxonomy): domain Eukaryota; kingdom Metazoa; phylum Chordata; class Actinopteri; order Blenniiformes; family Labrisomidae; genus Malacoctenus; species Malacoctenus triangulatus. The sequence goes on from JAUESE010000027.1 coordinate 12,514,827, forward strand.
TGCTATCATAGCTGTTGACACCGCACAGTTGGTGTGACAAGGTTCATGTATGTTTATGTACCTGGACGTTTGTTTTTTATGAGATAAAGCTCGACATTCTCTCTTGAAATCACAGCAATTCAAAGCCTTCAGCTATGTGTGTGAGATAAATTAGTGTTTTTTTCTGTCGGCTGAGGTTCACATCAATGTAACGATATCAACAGAGAAGTTGTGAGATCTATAATGTCAATTGTCATTCCAGGAACTTCAAATGCAGCTAGTTTCGACAGTCTCGCGTTTTGTACTTTGACCTGAATTCGCACATCGAGTCAACTTGTTGGAATCCACCCCGACTTGTTGTTTTCCTTGCACATCTTCTCAGTATGTTATCTGCTGCTACTCTGACCCCTGCCATCCCAATACACACTCCTGGGCACACTTACGCTCACATGTGAGAAAACTTGGCTGATGATCCTCAGCAGCTGTAGCCAGTGTGTGTTAGTGTGTGTGTGATCCCGGAGAGAATGCTCTCACCCCTCCTACACAGGCAGACGGAAACACACACACACACACGCACGCATATACATACGTACAAACTTGTGCACGCCCACATGAGCACTCTTAGGTTTTGTTTTTTAGGGGTGAGGCAGCTGGCCAAGAACAATTAGCGGCTTGTTTAGCATTTCAAAGCTGCAGCCCTCTACCCCTCTTCTCTCCCGTTTCCTTTTCTGTCCCTCCCTCACGTTTTGCAAGTGGCGAAAGGGACAAAACGGACTAATTAGATTCTTTGATTCCGAATGGAGCGGCGAGACGAGAGCCGCCAGAATCACCCGGGACTCGGAGGGGAGCCGAGTTTTGAGGGAAAGAGGAACACGAGGCTGATCAACGTCCGCTGGGCGTAGCCGTCTCAGGGCGGAGCGGCCGCGGCCCTGAGCGTCTCGGCGCTGCTCGGTATCAGTCCGCGGTGACGCTCCTGTGACTGGATGTTCCAGTAATGTGGCGAATTATCACAACAGCAGCGGGACACTTTGCTTGATTGCTTGTACCTGTGCACAGCGTGTGCTCGCGTTGGCTTGCAGCACAGCGCGGGCCGGTATCTAAAAGTGAATTTGTGACCTGAAAAAATTTCAAGACTTGCATCTGGAAAAATCTCGGCTTGAGAAGGAAAACGTGCTTGCTTCTCCCGCATCAATACTGATGTAGCAGGCTTTGGATTTAAAGGGCAGCTCTCAGGTGTGAACGTGGCCATCTGTATGTTTGGCCTCTTTCTGAATAAAGAAATTAATTTGTAGTCCAATAATCTGCTAACAAATGTCACTGCAGGAACCTTGACTCATACAATTATAGAACTAACTTTAATGTGATGTGTTTGTGTGATGACGTCGGGATGCGCCTCTAACAGCTCGGTGTTTGTGTTGCGTCCTTTACCTGTTTACTGGCTGCCATCATCTCAGCGTTCCGACTGGTGGTGTGAATGCACGACTACAATGGAAGGAAACCACGCTGTAGTTCCTCCGAGAGAGTTCCTAGAACTTCTTGGCTCCAATATGAACTGGTCATTGTGTAGTCTTCAGTTGCTTTGGCTTCATTTGAGGCAGTTGAGTGAGTAGTGGTTAGTTGGAAACCTGCAAAGCTAACGAAGCACCTCAAACAACTTGACTCGGACCAGAGAAAATCAAGGCTACAAAAATGATTTTGATTTTGAACATTGCTTGACGACAAACTTTCACTGGGACGCTGAAGTCGCAGCTCGATGCAGGAAACGTGAGACCACCACTCGCATTCGTTTTGACTTGTGGAGAGCGAGCAGCACGCTCACCGTTTCACTTTCTGCTCCTCCAAACTGACACAAAAAAGTGTGGGTCAGTGCGACTTGATTTCCGGTGTCTTTGTCAAGCCAGCCCTTCGTGTTACCCTACAACTGCCCCACGCCAGAGTTGTTTTGCCCCCGCTGTGTCCAAGCGTTGGCCGTGTTCAGTCGTGGTCTGAGCTAGTCTGGTGACCTGAATTGACTATTGATGCCTCCGGCTAAAAGTTGCAACAGCCGTCGCTGCAGCAGTGTCACTTTGCAGCAGAGTAATAGAGCCTCCATCATCCACCCACCCACTCATTTTCTAAGCAGCATGTGTAGATTAAAGCTCTCCTACACAGGCTTCTTTCTTTTGGTAACCTAAAAGACTGACAAAGAAATCATGGTGGAAGCGTTCGACTCTGCTGCACGGTTTTTACCTTTCTAGTTATTCTCTGTTAATGTCGTGACTCCTGTTGGGTTTGCTGTCATTTTAGCAAACAATTTTACTATTCTGTGGCATTGTTCACCATTTAATTTTCATGTCATTCACCCAGAAATCATTTATGAGAATAAAACTGATGTCTAGAAGTAAAATTTTCTTTTCAAATCAAGAGTGAAGCTTTTCCTTTCGTTGGTTGTGATTCTGATTTTCTTCTTGCTCATGAAAGTGGGAAAATTTGCGTGAAGCTTCTGAGTAGCTGCAAATTATTATACTTGTTCCAGATGAGCGTGTCAAAGGTCACCCGTCACTTAGTGTGTCGGAATCAGAAACGTGCGGTGGAAAATGCCGGCTGATTGCTGGGTCATTCCCCGCTGCTGTCGGTGAGAGCTCCCGCTGGGCGCTGTGCAGCACGAGCGTTGTCTACGCGTCTGTGAGCACGAGCAGACTTTTTTCTCACGGTTTGAGGAAGTGCAGAGGCGTCATAGAAACGGTCCTGCTGGAATATGTAGGCAGAGGCTGATTCCTCTTTCTCTCTCATACACACATTCTTGGAAAGTCTATTTCTGTCTTTAGAGAATCCGTATTCAGTTTCGTGCTTCCAGGCTCGATCCTGGAGAGAGGATGAGGCCTGCCGGCTCCTCGGAGCGTCACGGCTCCGTTTGGAGCCCAGATTTTTCATTTGCAGTTTGCGTATTCAGCCACTGGACTCACAGCAGCGAAAATAGCAAACGTGCACGGGCAGGAAAACATGCAGATTGGAAGATGACATTATGAATATGGATCCTGGATGGGCTTTGCTTTGCTGGTATGAAATAGTATGTCGAGGCAGGCACCGTTCACTCCAAATCAATACCGGCTGGAAAACAGGCCCGGCCTGCCGCTGAGGACGTAGAATGGATAAGGCCAGTAATCCTCCACACCCTCTGTTTCACTCTCAGGCAAATTGTTGATTTTCTGGTTTTAGAATAATTCGAGCCCCGAGGGCTCAATCAGCCGAGGCAGAGTGGCTGTTCAAACTTTACACGCAGACGAACTCGCAAGCTGACGGCTTGCCAGAAGTCAGCGTGCGGCGGCCACGTCCGCCCGACAGGACGCTGTGGCCAGCCATCTTGCTGCATGTGGGGGATGTCTGCCGCCACAGCATGCTGCACGGCTGTGATGCGACACCAAACTATTTCTCAGCCACTGTGAGCCTTCAATTAACTTGATTTTATGCGCACCCGTGGGCCGTTGGATGGTGACTGTCTCCCCCCAAAAATTTTAGAGTTCCCGAATGTGTTTTTCTTTTTTTTTTTTTTTTTGCTAAAGTGTGAAAAAGGGAAAGAAATGGGGACGTGTGCATCATGTGGATTCTGGCATGTCACTGGTTGTGTGGAAGCTTCAGGCTGAATATCAAAGCTTGCAAAGACACAATGTATAGACAGATTTGCGACACACACACACTACTCGGGTTGTCCTTCTAACTGCCAGATAATGTGGACTTTACCCTTTGACCCGACTATTGATAGAAGTGAGAGTTGGAAGTGAAGAAACCCGTAAACTCCCTTTGAAATCCTTCAAGTCTTTGCATTGACACAACTCTCACCAACTGTGAGCCTTTCGTCAGTCCGGTCACACTTTGATTCGTGCTCATTGACGGCCAGTTTGTCGCCTCCTGGGATAAAGGCAGCCTGCGGCCTCACTCGTCAACAATCAATCCCACATCGCAGGAAAATCCAGTTTTGGGGTTGTTTATACAGTAAAATTTGCATTTGTCTCAATTTCCTTAACTTTAGATTCACAATGGAGAAACCTTCTACTTATCTCCGGTGAGCGTCCTGACAATGGAGAACAAAAACTCGCTGTTTTTTAGCAGGAAGGCGCTTTCAACACAGCCAAACTTGGGGGTGTCGGTCGTCTGTCCAGTGTAGCAGCTTGAAGAGTGAATAAACCAAACAGCAATCAGGCGAGCGAGTGCCTGTAATGGCTACAGGAACCCTGAGTGGGAACTTTTGAGAAGACAGAAAGGACAAAGGACAGGAGAGAGTGACAGAAAGGGGAAAAAATGCAATGGAAAGACTGCTAAAGCAATCTAAACCTATAGGAGGACACTCGGTAGAGCGCATACCTCCACCAAGAACTGAACGTGCACAGGCGGACGCGACTGGTGCGAAGTAGGCTTTCAAAATTGAGTCTTGCATCTGGTTCCAATAAGGGGCAGATAGCTTGGATCTCTACCTCCCGTTTTACTAATGGAAACTCTGGGAGCAAAGTGCCCTCCTGCTGTAATCAAGTACTATCAGCACTTTACGATATGGCGCCGTGACTGCTTGTATGACCCACATTTACTGGCCAAACAACCACAAAATGACCTAAAATTGTGCAAAGGCTACAGCCAGGTGTCACGCTTCAGAAGAGCTTTCTCCTCTCCCTCATTTTCCATTTTCATGCAGGACAAGATCCAGAGAAAAGTTGCACAACTGAACCTGGTCTGTCATCTCTTCTCACCTGCTCATGTCTTCCCCAAAGCCATTTTTCTTGCGCGTGTGAATTTCTCTGCCGTATTCTGACCATCGTGTTCCTCGCCATCTTTTTTTTTTTTTTTCTCCAGGAGATAAAGACGGCAGCAAGGTAACGACAGTTGTGGCCACGCCGGGCCAGGGCCCCGACCGGCCGCAGGAGGTGAGCTACACCGACACCAAGGTCATCGGCAACGGCTCGTTCGGCGTGGTTTACCAGGCTAAACTCTGCGACTCCGGGGAGCTGGTGGCCATCAAGAAGGTCCTGCAAGACAAGAGGTTTAAGGTAAGAACATGCACTCGTAAACTCTTTCTTTCCACTGACTTCGACTCTCTCCCGTCAAAAACAAGCAAGAAACCAAAGTACAAAGAGGCGGCGTGACAGAACGACAGGGATTGTGACGAAGCGAGCTAACGTACACTCCAACTCTCTTTCTGAAGAATGTGACTGAGTAACTGTGAGTGAGGGATCACTCCATTCACATCTCTCAGACGCCGAGATCAGAGAAGCTGCGGAACAAGAGGAAACAAAGGGAAAACTTCTCGGTGTTTTGCGTTCAACACATTCCTGCTCCGGCGTGTGCGTTATCTAGCAGGAAGCGTGCCTGCGCTGCGGTGGAGGCGGTGGGAGGGTTTTTCTTTTTTTCTACCCTCTCAGAAAAACGCCGAACTCGACGCTCCTGGAGTCATCCGTCAGGTTTAGTCCGGTTGCCACCTTGGATGTGGCATGTTTCTTTCTGAGAAGACCTGTGCAGGAATCCCTCCTGCAGGCCCTGAATAGATTTGACTGATGGCTTGTTGCTTTTTCACCGGGACCACATTGTGTCTCTTCCCTCTTTTGGGCCTCTCAGCGAGTGTTTTCCACCCAAAGGTATGAGGCCATATTGGAAGAGTAGGTCACTGATATTTTTTAGTGTATCCCTGATGAATATCTAGATCGCGGTTACTTATTAATGCACACTTCACCCAGCTCTTCCTTGTGTATATGTTGCAAGTTGGAATGTAACTTGTCTCCCTCAGATTTATAAAACTCAGTATTTCTGTCTAATCATTGACAGAATACATCGAACTGCTGCGCACATTCTGGATCCCAACATATTTCAGAAATTTCATGAATTTAAGTTTTTTTCTGGTGTGAAGATTTTGAGTTTCTTAGTTCGACAGTGTCCAGTAATTCCTGTTGCTCAGAGACTTATTTTCCGTCCAATCTGCTTTGTTCTGGGACAGCAAAGACTGTCTGTGGTTTTACTGTTTTCAGTGAGTGAATTCAGGATAACTGTGAAATCATAAATGTTTCCCGGGATCGTTCGTTGGACTGTTTTCAGAAAAAACGTGGAATTGGACTAGTCGTGTATTGTAGTAAATATATCGGCCTGACAGCAAGCCAGCGAACATGAAAGCACAAATGCCTGAAAATAAATTGACTAAACGTTGAGCATTTACCAGACGTCTTCCTCAAAGACAGATATTAGTATGAATTCAGTCCAAATTACATCATTCGTTGTGGTGGAGATTCAATTATCCAATAATTTTTGCAAATAGGCCAAAATAAAAATGGAATGATGTTCGTATAAAGGAAACACAAAAAGTAAATGACCGTGCCGGGAGGGCGATATTGATAAAAACTACAAACGCTTTGATTGTCTCTTCGAAAGAATTGAGTGTTTGAACTATTTTATTATGAGTGATGTGCATCTGCTTAAAAAAAAAATCATTGCAAACGAGCTTCAGCTAAAGATTTTGCGGTTGTCTGCTTCGTGCATGACCCAATTAAACATGGACACGAGACGATTAAACTAAATTTCCACGGTGATCTAAGTTTGTCTCTGGAATAGCATAATTTAAATACATCAGACACGGCCGTTCCCACACTGCTCATTATTTTACGTGGACTTTGTTTCCCTCGGGAGAGCCGGCGTGTGACGGCGAGGGAGGGAGGAGGGGGGAGGGGGGGGGGGCGTTCGCCGCCGTCTCCCAGCTGCTTTTCCCGTGAGAGTCCCAGAAGTTGTGTCGGATCTCGTCGCCCGAAGCTTTCCTTCACCCAACCTGTTCAGCTGAATACTTGAGCGGCGCGCTGCCCCCGCTTTCACCTTCATCGGGCCCGGCGCAGACTCTAAGCAGGTGTTCGTCCCGCGCTATCCAACACCAGACAGGATAAACGTTGTCACCTGGTGGTGCCGGGGGGGTCGACCATCTGCCATAAAACACTCAAAGTGCCTGTTCAGGACGCGCTTGCACTTTGTGACTCGCCGTGCTGGTCATGATGAGGTCACAGCCTGCTCTTTTTCCTGTTAGCTGGCGGTGAGCACAGTGCACCAGCAGGTTGTGTGTTCCTGCAGGTGTGACATCGCTCGCTGCTTTCTCGTTCCTTCCCCTCCGGAGGCGGAGCCTCGGCGACAGCGATCCGGCACTCTCCGCGCCCCGTCTACCCTCTCGCAGCTTTGACTCGCTCGTCGAGTCCCGCTCTCCAACAGCTCGTGAGGAAAAAACGAGGCGAACCGGTGCTAAGACTCTTCACATGACTTTCGAGCACGCGCCACAAAGTGTGCGTGGCCCTCCGCCCGCCAACACACACCCAAACACCTGCGCTCCATTTCCTTCTCGTCCTCCATCAGAGGCGCCCCCCCCCCACCCACTTCCTGTCTGATTCAGTGCGCAATCTTTTTTTTGAAGTGATCCTTGTTCGACCAAACGGGGTTCGTCAAACATGTGCGAAGGCTTTGTTTGCGCTCGCCGGCACACACACACACACACGCGCCTGAGTCAAACAGGGTAATCATGTGAATAGGCTCTGTGTGAGGGAGCAGCTGATGG
>JAUESE010000027.1:12662937-12678626 GCA_032274725.1 Malacoctenus triangulatus
TACCTTGTTTAAGTGTCATTCTGGGGTTTATTGACAGAAACGGAGCGACTCGGTAACCGTGTGTGTGTGTGTGTGTGTGTGTGTGTGCGTGTGCGTGCACGTGTGTGTGTGTGTAAACTCACTTCATCCTCTCTCTATGAACTGACGCGATGTTTTCAAGAGGCTCTCATGAACAATTAATGGGTCAACATCAGAGTCATGGTTTGTGTTTACAGGAAGTTTCCTCTCTAATCACATCTCCAAATTAGCAGTAATTTGGGACCCTGAGTGAGACTGGTCTCATTATACCTAATAGTTATGTCTCGTACACACTGGTCCCAGACAATCTGTCATTAAAAATGATATGCAATCACTTAAAATGCATGTTTTTCACTGACTTTTTTTTCAATGTCTGAAGATATTTGATGGCAGAACAGATTTGTAAACAAAGTGAAAAGAGCAGCACGAGTAAAAGGGTTGAAACATAATGCAACAGATACAAAGGGAATCTTTGAGATGTCACTGAAAATAGAAATATTTAATGCCGTTTAAAATTCTAGAGGAATCAAGAGATTATAAAATGTGACAAAGCGAAGTGGGATTAAACCAAGTGGATGAGAATGATCAGAAAACTTGATGAGCCTTTTTGTCCATGAAACAAGTTAAAATGTTTCTCTGGGAAAAAGAAGAACAGATTAAACTGAGACAGCGTTGGGACCGATGTCACGACGTAGAGGGGGACCAAATCCCTCCACCCCAAAAAAGGTCAAAACCTGAATAAGAAGATAATAATGGAGCTGATTGAATTCCATTATCACCCATTAATGTTGCTGCTGTTTAGTTGTTCACTCAGCTGCTGGAAAAAAGGACTGTTTATTTGTGCGTCACGCTCTCCTACGATCATACTGAAAACATCGTATTCGTCTGTTGTTCACACCCCCCTCTCTCTCCCTCTCTCTCCCTCTCTCTCCCCCTCCTCACCGCTGCTTATTTATTGCTTGAACAAAGTGGAGGATAAAAAGCTCAAGTCCCCTCCCTCCCTCCCCCCCGCTCCCTCCCTCCCTCTCCCCCCTGCTCCCTCTCTCCCCTGCTCCCTCCTTCCTCGCCCTCGCTCCCCTACTCGCCCTCTCTCTCCCTCTGCCCAGACTGTCTCCTGTGTGTTTATCTTCTCATCAGGGCTCTTTATTGGTAAATAAGGGTGGCCCGCCCAGCCGGGCCTCCTTCTTTCTCTCACTCCTCCAGCTCCTACATCTCCTCTTTGCTCCTCGTCTGTGTGTGGAGTCTAAGTGCTGCTGATATGTGTGTGAGTGTAACTATAGCGGCCAGTGTTTAGGCTATTAGAGCCGTCTATTTACAATCTGGAGTTTCCTATTGATTATGTCTGCCTTCTCTCTCTGTTTACACTGGGGAAATAAATAACACATGTCGCCGACTCGCTCTGACTCGACATCTTCTCTCGCTCCTCCAGTTTGGCCTCCGTCTCTGCTTCGCCCTCCCTTCTTTCTCTTCTCTCTTTTAAAGCCATGAACACTTTTCGGCTCCTGCTTTCTTCGTGTCTCCTCCTTTGATGGTTCTCCTGCAGTTTCCTGTTGTCGATCGAGGAAACAATTTCAAACGCAGTATAGACGGCACTACTTGCTCAAAGATAAGGCTTCGATCGGGACTTGTACGCGTGTGTTTACACTTCATGCACATGAGCAGGTGCTTAACGGTGTCACAGCAGCAACAAAACAGAGAAAACTAGATTTTGCAGAAGAATGATGGAGGTGAGCTGAGCAGGAGCGGCACTCGGCTCCCACGCTCCCTCCTGCTCGCCACCTCTGCTGTGCGCGTTTTCTTCATGGCTTTCCTCATTGGTAACAGGAGCTGGGTGTCTGGGCTTCGAACCAGGCAGTGTGTCATACCTTCCATCCCTCCTCCTCCTCCTCCTCCTGCTCTCCTACCGCCGCCTCTCCCTGCCTCTTCTTCGGGGCACGCAGCGCTCTGATAGCCCCTCTGATAAGATCGGAGCTCCACATGAACAACAGGCAGGGGAGAAATCACAGCCTGTCAGCAGAGGAGGGCTGAACTCAGAAATACAGCTGAAGCAAGTGCAGCAGGAACCCGAGGAAGTCAAAGTTTAGGCAAAATACTTCACTGAAGAATAGCAAAGAAACACTGAAGGAAAAAACAAAAAATATGTAAATGTGAGAAGTGGGACGAGAAACAAGTTGCACAAAATAGTTAACTTCATTGTCACTTAAATAATGACAGACCAAGAAAAATTATTTACTTAAGTGAAAAATTTCAGTCTGAAATTCAAACCAAATGTTGACTCTGAAAAGTCTAAAGTCACATTCTGGACTGACCCTTCAATGAAACAAATGTGTTTAATTTGAAACAGGAAATAACAATCATAAGTCACTTTTCTCTTTTGTATGAACGTGTAACCTTGAGTAAATGTTGCATTTTTGATTGGTTTCGGTTTTTCTTGAGGTTTAAAGTTCTCTTCATTTTAAAAACTGTGTTATAATTTATTTTAAATTAGTTTTTAGTGATTTGAAGTTATACAATCCCTCACTTGGGCAGCTGCTTTAACATCAATAACGATTTTATTTTCTGATATTCCATCAATTTTTCTCTGCCGTTTGGATCGGTTTAGTCTTTGAATCGTGTGAAAATCTCCAGTCACGCTGATCTTCGTCCGTCCGATCCAGAGATGCAGGCTGAAGTATTTAGTTCTCTGCACGACCACAAGAATGACGGCGTCTCTGTGGTCCTGCTGCAGGATGAAGACACTTCTTCACCTCTCTTGAAGGCTGTTTGGTCTCGCTGTTCGTCTGCGCAGTGAATCTGGGACAATGAGTCGCCTCCATGATTGGACTGTTTGATAGATAAGAGTCTAAACATGTGAACTGTTAACTCCGGCTCGGTGCTGTTTGTGCCCTACTGCTTATATTTGCGCTCGCATGCTTCGCGAGTGTATATATTTGTGTACTGCTCCTCAGAAAAAAGGAATAAATGAGTCTGACTGTGTGTGTTGGGGGTGGCGGTATTGTCCCAAGCACCTCTCCACAACAATCAGACGGAGGACGAGATGAAAGAAGGCGAAGCCATCGAGACGCGGCGTGTTTACGGGAGGGAAGCTTGAATAACAGGTTGCGGCGGTCGGCGGCTGAAACTTTAGCTGCTTGTGTGGATGCAGATCTGGAGTGTTGTGCTGCTCGCTGTGATGCAGGGGGGGGTGGAAGAGGGGGGGGTCACAGGCTTTGTTTCCCCAGAGTGACACCACATATTTTGACCAGCAATCAAATAAACTGCGTCTCGAGTTCTTGGGGGGCCTTTGAAGAGAAAGCGCCGCAGGTTTTTTGGTTTGGAGGCATTTTATGTGGGGAAACAACTGGGCATGAATGAGCTGTCTTTAAAGAGAGTGAAATGATGCTTTTTAAAGAGCATGGGAACCGGATCAACTTGTGACACACGTCATCAACAAGTCCAAATTATTCCCTGGAAGATCGTCCCAAAAGATTCATGCAACCTTTTGTCACTTCAGAGAAAGTTGAATGATTTCCAAGTTTCGATAAGATTAGAAAACAAAAGAATGAAAAGCACTGACAGTCGTGTCTCTGAGATTTTGTAGCATCAGACTTTCAGACTTGTTGTTGGTTTGTTGCCTGTTAAAACTGGTAATAGATCTGTTTTCTTCACCTCCATAACGGTGTGAGAATTAACCACAGATTTAGACATCCAGAAGTAGCATGTTGATAACGACAGAACTCACACTTCCGAGATTCCCAGCTGGTTATTTAATTACAGTCAACTATTAAAGTCTGAGATTCGCTTCTACATTAAAAACTACAGAAATGGAAAAACTGTAGCTGATGATCCCTTACTTCTCATTTGTGTAGCTCATAATTATTCCACTTCATGTTTTTTTTTAGAGAATTTTGAGGAGAATCATTGTAATTATCTCTTTGGATCACATCCTGACTGACTCAAAGGGACTGTTTTTAAAATTTTATTTTTAAATAAAAGACAAATTAACAGGGAAATAACTGTTAAACATTGTTACAGAACAATACATTTTGATTTCCAACAATACAGCTGTACAATAATTTTTTAAACGACTAATTATGCTCCATACAAATGCTTTAAAGTGAAAATATTTTGCAGGAGCTGAATAATGTGGAGTCCAAAACATCTTATTTAAAGCAATTTGTATAAATAGGGCAACAATAAATGAAGCACTATAAAATCAATTGAAATATTTATGAAGATTATGTATAGATATTAAAAATTCTCAAGTAAAATCAAAGATTAGAAAAATTTAAGTTGCAAGACAGATATTTTTTCTTGTTTTTAGCTACATTGAACTTCATCACCAAACAACTTTGACTGAGTTCAAACAAGCTGGAATGCTTTTAAATGCATCTCAACCCACAGAGTGATGATGCTTGTGGGAAGATTTTTACCTCGGTAACCAACAGGGGGCAGTAGAGGCCTGACAACAGCAGCGGTCCAGCTGCGCTCCTCCACACTGACCACAGACTCGAAACAGGGAGCGCTTTTCTTCTCACCTTCAGCTCGTCCCGGCTCTCACCCTTCCTCCAATCAGGCCAAGGCAAGAGTGCAGAAAGACGGGTCGGGGAGGGGGAGGGGGGGGGGGGGCGTCTGTGAGACATCTCTCAGCGAGGACGTGTGTGAGTGGCAGAGAGCTCGCGTTGTTTTTCGCTGTTTTTCATGTGAAATGTTACTAGTGGCCTCGCCGCCGCCGCAGCCGTCCCTTCAAATGACAGTCTAATCAGGATACATGTCTGTGTATAATGGCACCCGTCATTACTCGGCTAAGTATAGGACGCCGGCTCGCCCGGCCAGGCGTTTCCGGCATGTGTTGAAATATATGGGAATTTATCTGAGCTCGAACATTTCAGTGGCTTGCTCATCGTGCCAAAGTGACACGTTGACCTGATGTCAGAACTTCAAGGAGGAACTTTTTAAACCTTGTTTATGCTGAGAGTTGGTCGAGCTCGGCCAAGACGCTCACGCTGACCTCGGTCTCTCGCCAAGAGCGTCAATATCGAGCACGTTTGGTTCAGAAATCCAGCACAGAGCGATGAAATTGGACACTACAGTCTCTCGGTCACCTTTATTCTCCCCCGTTGTGTGTACAGGTGAATGCTGATCCTTTTTCACGAGTAGCAACTACTTAAGAAGTGTTTCAGACCAGTTCCTAATGATTTAGGAGTCGATTAACAGGATGACGTTTCCTGTTACAGAGCAGAACTTCCTCTGAAGTGGCATCAGAAGCAGAGTGACCAGTTTGAGGTGTTGAAATAGTCTCAAATTTCCACAGATTTCCTTTAACTTGATGCACCAGAAAAACTTGTTTGTGATCTGCTGGTAAAATCTTGTTGATATACATCAGCTTTTCAGAAGTAGTGGAGTTCATGCCTTGGCAGGTGAGGCAGCCAATGAGAACTCCAGTTAATATCTGACGCGTGGTTTGAGTCCTCTCGTTCCTCCTCCCGCCTTCACCTTCTCTCCGAATCCGTCTTTCTGTTTGTTTTCCTCTCGGCGACCAGCGCCGCTTTGTTCCCAGGCCTCCGTCTGAAGGTCTCTGGTCACCATGTCCTGCGGCTTCGGCCTCGCCAGTCTGGGCAGGACTGGAGGCTGTGGTCAGCATGATGAAGGGGGGGGACAGGAACAACAGCTGACCCACGCAGGCGCCTTCGGTCCGGGCCAGCCGAAGGCCCTTTTCTGGCCTGCTGCAGCCCGTGGACCGTAAACACGCTCGACGACGACAACAACGCAGTGAGCGAACGGACTGGGTGGGGGTGGGGGGGGGGTTGGGGGTCTGGTGAAGGCTGACCACAGTGCTGCTTGGCATGTGCTCACGCCCACCACTACACAAGAGCACACAAATCACCAGCGAGCCGTGAAAGCCTCGTAACACCGGCCGCGATGACTCTCATAGTTCCAACTCTGCTTCAGAGTGGCATGCTCGTCCACCAGGCTGAGCATGAAAAATCCAACAACTGGAGGAACTCCTGAATCACGTCGCGGTCAGTCTGAAAGGCTTTGTTTTCTTTCAGCAGCCCAAATCCAGCTAATACTGCAGGTTACAGGGGGAAAGTTCCACAAGCCTGCACATTGTTGCTTTATATCCATCAGCGTTTAGTGTTCTCCAACTGAAGTTTCTGTTTCTGTCTGAGATTGTCGCTTCGCAGCTTCGCCCTCACTCGCACTGAAATAGATTTCCTTCATGTTTTCTTTCCATCGCTCATGTCTAATTAATCACAGTCGATCAGAATTAAGAAAAAGAGCAGCTAATGATAGACATTCATAATCATATTGGTTTTCTACATTTTAAATGAGTATAAATTAAATAATAGCGATTAATGCATTCTCTTTCAATTTGACTTTTGATCGTCGATGCTTGTCATTAATTCATGCTGATTTTGAGCCACTTATTTACTACGGTTATTTAAATACTGTATGTTGATGGTAAAATATCCATAAATTCATTAATAGAAGCATTCGCGGTTCCTTCATTCCTTTTGAAATCTTCGCTCAGCCACTGGACTTATCGACACACTCAAACATCAGATGGTTACCTGTGAATGCTGAGATGTCTGTAAACTTCCTTCAAAGCCCACTTCATAAAATTTGGAGCCGTTTGTGCAAAGTTTATCACGAGCTGAGATTCTATTTCACACACAGAATCTGAGTGCTTAATGAAGCTGCTTTAAAGTTTGGACCAACAACCCCAAACTTTCAGACAAGTGTCAGGAACAGGACGCTCAAATTTGATCACAAGAGATCATTTCACTGCAGAGGCAGATTTCAAAAAACCTGGGACGGGATCGTTTTCCCTGTTGAGTAACAACTCGCTCTTTTTATTTTGCAACAATAGGCTGTAAACCTCTGGGAAGTTTGGAAACCACTTGCTGGAGTGTTGAGGGCTGAATATCGTCCTATTTTTGTCTAAACGAGGATTCGAGCTGCTCTGATGTTTTGTTTTTTTTTCCTGGTGAAAGGTTTTGTCTGCACCTGGTCTCTTCTAATGCACAGTGATGTCTCTCTACCAACAATAATAATTGGAAGCATTCCTGAGGTTATGTAGTGTTTTCCACTGCTCAATGATGTCCATTCTTGATGCTTTTTGAGTTATTGAAGACCACCAGCAGCCACTGAGAACAGTGAGCCTTGTCATTGGTCATAACAGTTAACATTTGGAATAGTTGAATAATTTCTTAGTGTCACTTTTTTCAGTTCCGTTTGCCTGTTTTCACCTGTTGGTAACTTTGCTCCTTCATGCCAGCCATCTTGCTGATCTGTCCTCTTGCTGTGATTGGTTCTTGAAAGTTTCAAACCAATTCTCCTTCATGTTTTGCATATTTCTGAACCTTTTTTGGAGTTTTGTTTACTTACTGTTAATTTTGTGGCCCCCGGTCGCGTCAGGTCAGGACGTAGCGTGAGAATGAGTCCCTTTATTATATCTATAACGGCCAGATTCCCTATAAAGAAGACCCCCATAAAATATCCATAAAATGCCTCCTCATGTCTGTCATTACCCGACCAGCCTGAAAAACAATAACGCCGTAAAACACTTTTATTTTACTGGAGTTATAAAACAAAAAGTACCTGCTGATCGTGTATTTCATTTTAATGGATATGCTGCTTTATAGAGGGTGGACATGTGAGAGCTATCAATAGGATGAGGCGAGAGTTCACGGGCAATGGGTGTGCAAGCAAACACACACATGCACGCACGCACGCACACACAGACAGACACACCAACGCTGGAGCCACATGCACATCACTGAGGATTGATGGGAGCGTGCACACATTTGCAGAGCAGACCTGTGTTTGCAACATGACCCAATAGATTGGCTTGCATGCTACTTAACCTGCAGCAATTAGCAGACAGGAAAAGGTCTGGTCACCGAAAATGTAATCACCAAATTAGCCGTGCGATTCATCAACCCAGCGTCGGTCCGTTAGGCCCGAGTTATGGATGCGGCATTTGTTCATATCAGCGTTGAAGATGGCAGATAATTGGCCGCGCTAATCTGGTAATGCCTACAAATGGTCAGATTACACTGAGCAGCGTTGATTAAGGCGCAGTGCGGAGCATTAGCGGCGCGACGATGCACACGTCGGGCTTGCTCGTGCACAACAGGGTCACACGCAGTCCTGCGCCGACGCACACCGGTGTCGCACTGTCGGGGGGGTCAAAGTGTGGCTTTGGTTGCAGGCTGCATTGACAAGTGACACCACTCGTAAAACAGCGCCGCCATTAAGTACGGCATCGTTTGCCAATACATCACACTCGACCGTCGTAAAAACATGGAAAACACATTGCGGCAGTGGTTAATTTGCACTTTAAACTTTGACCAGCCAATAAAAATGGATGAAATTACAAGAAGTGTATCAGCCTGGATATTTTTTTATGGGATTTTTTTTTTCCTCCCTTTACTAGTCTTATCTAATAAAATTGGACAGTATATCTTGTGCTCAGCACAGAAGCTTCTGAACAAGGCAAAAGTTTGTTGTAAAAGTTTTAAAGGGATCTTGCTGAATCATTGTGATGAAACGGTAAATACAGCGTAGGGCTGCAGCCAATCAGAACCCAGCATCGTTTTCTCCTTTGTCCAGGTAATTATCGGACATCTTTCAAGTCTTATTTTATCTGCCTGGTAGAAAATCTCACGTCCTAAATAGCAGAAATGCACCACTCACCAGGATCAGTGTGAACCTGGTCCAGTCAAGATAGCTATGATAAAACACAAGGTTTTCATAAATACACGACACAAAGTAGTTACAGAATAATCACAGAAAGAGTTGAATTATCATCACAACTCAAGCAATAAAGATTAAAGAAAACGACTTCATAAAAAGCCCCAAAAATAACAATAAATGTCCTGAAAATTTACACAAAATAACCACAAAGACTCAGAATACAAATAAACTGACAACAAAGGGAGTCGGAACAACAACACTGAATCAGAAAATATCTCAAAGTTGGGCAAAGTAGCAAAGTAGCAGATTAAAATAGCTCCAAAAATAGATTATAAAACAAAATACAGCATAAGAAATAACGGAATGACTCAAGGACCTCATAAAGCAGCAGACAGCAGAAAATTAGTTTGATCATAATGATGTGACATAAAGTATCTGGACTGAGTCCCTTCTATTAGTTAATCTCCAAGTTTCAACTGGCCTCGATATGACTAAACGAATCTAGTATGTGGTTGAGTTTTACTTTGACGTGGCTGCTAAAATGAAATCTGAAGGAGTGGAAACGCCCCCACCTCCTGCTGCACTGCATCACCCACACTGTACTTTTAATAAGTATCCCACACAGCCGCTGCAACGCACCAATCTAATAAAACATGGCAGATCAATTTATGACTGAATGCGAAATGTCTCGTGCACATGACCTTATGGCTGCCTATTTAACCTAATATAACTAATATGAGACCCATATATCACTTATTACTGATATGGAATCAATACTGGATTCAATTAGCTAATGATGCTGAAAGGTACTTCCTGGATCCATTCGGATTACAGAGCTTTGTTGGCCGACTCACCTTTTGACTGAGTGCTGCTTTTATTATTTTCCAATCTGGTTTATTTTTCTACTTGTTTGTCACTTGTTGTGGTTCACAGTCGTCTGGTTCAAGTAGACGATTCCAAACTCTTCACTCTGACTTTCTGAAGCTTTTAGGATGGGAACCATTCATGAAAACGGACACAGACGCCTTCACCAAAGGCTCACTTGTTAAGACAAAATTGTAGAGTTAAGAAAGTCACAAGACACAATATTAGAAGCGAATGAAATGTCGATACTGTAATACCTTAGTTGTAGAAATACTGTGCTGCGCTCTGGTAACTTTCTGACAAAAACTTCCAGCTTATTGTAATATGTTTTTGGAAATATATGCGAAACAAAGTTAGAAGAAGTCAAAAGTTGACGGTAAAAACAGAAAATAAAATCATACATTTCTATTACCTAGTTGTGTTTTAACAAAAAACAACTCTTTCACAAATTACCTTCAAACGACCCAAAGCAAAAGTTAAACATGTATGGAAAAAATATCAGTCATATACAGTATGTGGAACCAACATAATTTAAATTGTTTTTGTGAAATTCATTTGGTTTAGAGCAGATGTGCAACTGGACCTTCAGCTAGTGGAGCCGATTGACATCAGTTCATCTCATGTCAGTTTTTCTCAATCATCAAAACAGCAAAACTCCAGTTGAACAGCTCATTTTGCACCTTGCGCCTCGGTTTTGGATGTTTAAAAAGGACCTTTTGAGTTACTTTGACACAACACAACAAATTCCAGAGAGAAAGATGCTAATTTTGTGTTTCAAGTGATGTTTACTTGGTCAAGGAAAACAAAAGTTTCATTGAAAGCCAAGATTCTTTGGATTTGAAGCCTTTAAATTTAAGTATACGCTTCCAGAATCAGGTGGTAAATTCAAAAATGAGAGAAAAATGTAAACGATCCTTTCCTTTTTACATCAGAGACTCTTGTGTTTTCCTGGAATAATTCTCTTGTCCCTCGATTCGTGGCGCTAACATGCCGCGTTTCCCCTCGAAAGGCGAGCGCTGAAGTCTCTCCTGCAGCTCGCAGTGTCGTGGCCTGAAACAGCTTGTTCACATGGAGTTTATACAGCAGAGGCTTGTGACTGAAACCTCACAGACTTGAGCTGCAGTTGGTGGAAGGTTTTCATTCGATCGTGGCCAAATGTCTGGATATCATCAGGCTCTGCTACACGCTCTGTAAACAGAGTGGGCATTGAATATATTAGTTTCTGCATCGATTTGAACCTCTTTCCAGACCCCGCCTCCTCGCTTTCAGTCTGTTTCTCAGTTTAACTTCCCTCTTTCCGCTTTAATCTTCGGTTCTCTCTCTCTTTGTCTCCTGATGTGTGCCGCTGATGCTCACTTATTGAGATATTTCAGATGCATTAGTGCTCATTACGCTGCTCTTCGTGGGAGAGGAGGAACACAGCCTGAGAAAATGTGTGAAAAGCTCCCTTCTATCAGAGGACGCCTCTCACACTCGGGGTCCTGGTGTCCATGCTGAGTGCCGGCTCGGCCTAATGTAGCAACTGTTCTGGCCACAGTGCAAATGAGCTGAATGCTCACAAGATATGCACATAGACACAGACACAAGGATGCTATCACAATTTTTTCTTCAATAACAAAAGAGAAATGGAAGATGAAAAATCACCAGCAAAAATAGGTTTTAAAAAAGAAACGCATAGTAGGATTATGTGACAAGGACCAAAGAATCATGAGGACATGAAATCAAACGTGATGGCGATCTCATGGAGAGAAAATTGTCATAAAAGCACAATATGAGGAGGAGACGAGAGACAACAGAAGAGAAAGGATGCTTGAAAACACAGAAAATTGCTATCAAGTGAATTCAGAATATGCAAGAAATAGTTGAAGAAACCAAACAAAGGGACAGTCTAAGACCACATTTTAAACCCTTCCAAAGGAACAAATTTAACATAAATGAAAACATTCAGAGAACATGAAAAAGAATCAAAAAACTAAAAAAAATCAGATTCAAATTAAAACAAAAGACATAAAACCAGGTGCAAAAATGGAGGAGAGATGCAAAACTAAAGCAAACAATCAGACCTCAGACAAATGAAAAGCACCAAGTACATAAAATAACCACGAAAACAACAGAAAGACATGAAACAAATGAGTCAGGAGGGAGACAGAAACCAGCTCTGAGGAGACGTGCAGTGACGGGAAGGAGACGCAAATCTACTCCAAACTCTCCTGAGACGTTTACTTGCATTTCAGTTGAACTGCGTGAAAAGATGATGACCTGAATATCAAGATTTCCTCATTTTATGTTTATGGTCATGAGTCCGAGCACTGGGAGCACGATACCTTTCGGCTCTCTGTGACGCCTTTGACACGCTCACCTTTTCATACAGACTTGACACCATTCGGCCTCAGTGATTCTGGCGTGTCTTTGTTCAGAGTTTATTGCAGAAAATATCCTCTGGTCTCCACCCAACTATTATCTCCAGACGTGGAGCCTGCTGCTCTGGAGGAGTCGTGTAACTTGAAACAAAAACCAAGACAGACTGCAGGTCTGTTCATTTATTCATGTATTACTGCAAAGCTGTGTTGATTTGTTACTCGGCCTCAGCTTGTGTGTTAGTGTGCGTGTATATTTCTCCATATGAGGGCCTGTCAATTTATGTGACGATTTAAGTGGCTGTAGCCGTGTGTGTGTGCGTGCGTGTGTGTGTGTCAGAGCTGAGGAGGGGGTGTTTGGCCAGTGTTGGGGGGAGCCAGGTCGGGGTTGGATGTTTGACAGACCGCGCTGTCGCCTCGGCTCCGGTCTGATCAGTACCAACAGACCCAGTTAGCGCTGAGGCGAGAGTGCAAAAGCATGTCAAGCAACACACAGCTGTTTACACACCCGGCCACAAACACTCCACACCGACTCGCCTCCCTCCTGATGAATAATAGACACGGCACCAGACGGCCATCGCTGCGTGCGGCTCTGCGGGTGTATGAGCGCTCATAATGGCAGATTTGACAAAAAAATTATCCGCAGAACATATTTAAGTCATTTCTATTCAGTATGAAATATTTTTTCGCAGAGCAACCCTTGATTAGCAACCATAGAGTTACTGATGGAAAATTATGAATGCTTAGCCAACTTAAAGTTGTGTGTTTCAATGTATAATATTGTCATCTGTATGAAATCTCCTGACATGTATTAATTCAGTTCCTTGCTTCATGATATTTACATAAAGTTTGGACTGAAATAAGGTTTGGAATATACTAAGTTTGCCTCAGGTCACTTCAGCTCCTGGTTGAACCGCAGGACCTGATTTACCATGTCAAGATAAACAAGTTAGCTTTAGTATCTGCTAGCAAATAAGATAACTCAAAGTACACAATCTGATGATTTGAAAAACCAAAAAAGTAAAAAAACTAAGGTGTTCATGGCGACAAACTTTATAGAGCTTTCGCCTTCCCTTCATTTCCTGCACCGAGTCGCTGTTTTCTGTTTGATTTCCACTGCTGATACTGGAGCTGATCCAAGCAATTGAGCGAAGACAGAGTACAGCCTGGACACATACCCAGACGAGCGTTCACACCAGTCGACAATTTAGAAATCCCAGTCGGCCTGATCGACATGTTTTCGGATGGTGAAAGGAAACGAGGAGAACATGCAAACTCTGCTCAGAATGACCAAACTAATGCGCAAACACAGGAGTTTCTCACTGTGAGAGGTTTTAATTAAACTAAATCATAATTACAATATGATTCGGGTAAAGATGTGCAGACCAAATTTAGTCTGAGTAAGCCTAAAAAGCTGTGGTGGTTCAGAAAAAAAAGATAACTTACTGCCATTCGCACACATTCAGAATCCTTGAAGTGTGGAATTGCTTAAGAAACATCAGCTTTCTTCCCCAGCAGCTGACCGAGCTGGACAAGCACTGTGGCACAGAAAGAGTTAAAATCTACAGCGAGGAGAGGGGAGCAAGGGTCTGCGTGTGTGTGTGGGGTGGGGGGAGTGGGGGGTGGGGTGGGGGGGCTGTGGTCTCCTTTATTGTTGAGTTTAATTAAATTTTCAGCTCTAATTACAATTAAGCCACTTAGTATGTATAATAATGTTTGCATCACGGAGCAGCACAGATGCAGTCCATCAACGCAATTAAATATTAAAACGGCTGTGGCTGTATTAATAGCAACGCGGTGTGTTGGTTACTTAGTGTTTGTGTGTGCGTCTGTGTGTGTATGTGTGTGTGTGTCTGCACCAGCCCAGCCACTGCTTGAGGAGGCTCCCCTGGTGCCATTGTTGCCGCTCGGAGACCTGCAGCGCCATGCTTAGTGCCACCCTGCGTATATATGACCTATTTTCGCCGCCGTGCGCTCTGTGCCACAGAAGCATCACTAAATGGGGGAAATAAGGCAGCTCGGTGGGCTGAAAATCCCCACGAGTGTATGAATATTCCTGCGCTGCCGAATCAGCAGCATACTGTAAGTCTAATGCAAAATTAGTGTTTTGGTACAAAATTATTCATGACTGCACAAAATGAGTGTGTTTCAACTCAAAGTGATGATTTGCCTGATCCCCCCCTGCTCTTACCCCCTCCCTTGGTGATTTGATCCTTTTTTATTATTGCCACATGCATTAACACATGGAGCCACCCATGCACGTGAACACCTACACATGCAGAAAGAAGTCTCCTTTGCAGATTTGCAGAAAAAAAACACATTCATAAACAATCCCACAAAGTCGCTCTCTCGGTTCCCTCTCATTCTGCATTATTCAGAGAATCAGCGCCTGCAAACATGGTAAACAGAAGAGCGTTGGGTTGTGCGAGGCGATAATGGGCAAGGCACCGGAGCCGCGCTGCAACACGGGCGCTCTTTAGCTACCAAAACGGCTCTAAAGTGTCTCTCTCCTCAATCAGCAGGAGCTCAAACTGCGCCCCCATAAACCGTCCGATCAACACTCGAGTTCATGTGAGAGTGAACGAGGAAATCACACGTCCAGCAGCAGAGGAAGCATTTTATCAGCATCTTTCTCAGATACACCACATGACGTGAGAGATGAGAGCAACTTTAACTTCTGTGGAAAAAGCTTCTTTTCATATGTTTTAGCCCGATCCACTGTCGGTTTAAAACTTGACATGCAAAGTGATACAATCACCAAGGTTACACGAGAAAGGAGAGTTAGTTTAGGTTCTAATGAGGTTACTCTGTTTACACATATCAACATGTATTTGGGGCTCAAACACAAGAGGAGAAATAAAGAATATAATGACGATACGAAGCTAGAAACTATTAATGTAGATAATGAGAAATCAAAGCTTTCGTAATGCGTGAAAAATGCAAATAGGCCAAACAAAAAGTCCTTGATCTAGTTGGGCACCTCATTGTACAAAGCCATGAATAAATGCAAGTTTCCGCACACGCAGTGACTCACGGTCATCTGTGGGATTGGCGTTCACGCCGCTTTTAGTGGAGTATCGTGACGGCTGTTGGAATGTGCGGGGAAAGCTCAGCAGTAAAAGCACGAGTAACCAAGGCCTCGGCGTCTGGCCCCGGTCCGGCTATACGCTGATAAATATAGCTGCCGCTGAGGCCGCCCTAAATACAAGGCTCTTCCCCGCTGTAATAGATGGGTGTCGCTAACCTATGGTGCAATCACGCAAAATTCCACAGAAATATTTCTGCACAGTGGCAAACAAACAAAGCAAAAAACAAAAGCAGAGAGCAGGCCATGCTAATCATGAGGCACGGCCAGGCGTCTGTGGCCAGGGCGGTGGAGATGGTGTGTGTTTGTGTTTGTTTGTGCACTGTAACAACCACCACTGACCCTTATGGACCAAAGGACCTCTTCACAGTAAACCATTGGCCTTGTGTTAGTGTGTGTATGTGTGTGTGTGCGTGCCTGTGTGTGTATGTGCAGAATGAATAGGGTGATATTTATGACCAGGGATTATCCTGAGGACACTCGAGAGTCCAAAGGTCGCTGCGCTGTCTGTCTTTCTGTGCGCTTCTGGGAGCATCATTAACCAACATTTAACTGCTGGCTTATGAGTACAATTTAACAACCTGGGGCTGTTGTCTTCAGCAGAAGACACACACACACACACACACACACACACACAACACACCCAACACACCCATCCACCAGTGTCAGTTCCCTCGAACATC
>JAUESE010000027.1:12769690-12783589 GCA_032274725.1 Malacoctenus triangulatus
CTGCAAAGATTTGCAACAGGAAGCCTGGACCATCATCTTCTCTGCTGTGTGTTAAAGAGGGTGGAGAGACTACAGTGTGTGTTTCATCAAAGTCTTCACAGCATGAATTCAAACAAAATGCTCTCCAAAGTTGAGATTTGACATAAAGAAAAGACAACAAGCTCAGCCAAATTAGACAAAACGTGCCAATCTTACATAATCTGGAAAACTAAAGATAGTTGGGAACGATGCAACATGTTTGTCTCACATGAAGATTTTGTTAGATAGCATTTTAGGCTGCCACACTGACGTGCAATGAACATAAACTCAATCAGAGACGATAGTATCATGAAGACAGACAAAAGAATAATAACTACAGAAGCAACATTGTTGATTGTCTGGAGATAAAACGCGCTAATCTGTTGTATTGTTCCCGGAAGGTTTTGTTACATAAATTCTGCATAAGAGACAATATAGAATGAAGAAGAGCGAGTTTAAGATGACCTACCTCTGCAACATCTCCCCTTCATCCTCATGATCCAGCAGTATCGGGGAACATCACTCCGGAACCAGCGAGAAACTATTTTTCACTCATCCAAATGTTTTTCCTCTGCTGCGCGCACCCTGAGCTCATCCGAGCACCAGCAAGCGGCGCCAGCAAACTGCGGAGCAGCTCGGAGAGCAGCCGGAGCCGCGGCTTGGTGAACCTGCCTCCGCAGCGCCCTCTACCGGCGACATCTGCACATTGTTTGTGTGCGAACTGACAAGAACCGGCCGTTTGATGAAACAACTATTTTTACAGGGGGCCGTGAAATGCTTGTTGAAAAAACCTTTCAATATAAAAAAAATATATCAAAAAATTTAATTCATTGTGTAAAATAATACAATGTAGAAAATATTTTTATATGCTGCGTAACCTTAACCCGAGTGACTCAAAAATTCAATAAACGCTTACACTCACGGTCAAAAAACAACAATAGTTTTACTACTGATGACAATAACAATATGGCTAACACTGCACAACATCACTTCACATCAACAGTGAAATAATAGGCCTTAAATTTCCGTCGTCAAAAAAAAAAAAAAATCCGTCGTCAAGTTTTTATAATTTTTGACATTTTTAAATTTTTTTTAAAAATGATGTGAATTTGTCTTGTATCAAATGCATACATGATGGACAATAAATTAAATTGTTTTTCGTATTTACGTTTCAAACGTTAGATTGACGTCATAGTCGTGAGACGGAAGCGATGTGCCGGTCTCGTTTTGATGACGCAGCAACCGCCGTCGCTCCATGACAGCTCGATAACACAAAGTGCTCTCCCCCCTAAAAAACATGAGCTCGTTAACCACATAGCGAGGAGCTCGTTGTCCTGGCCGGGTTGTTTTCCCGTCATGTCAGCGCTGAACTGACTCCGTGCTCGTCCCCGCTACGCGTGCACGGCGGCATTTCGACGGACTGAGGCGGGATTTGACGGACACCATGTCGTTTCTGGTGGACTCGGTGATCATGTTCACCTCGCAGGTAACGATGAGTCAGAAAACTGGAGACAACCGTTTCTCTTCTTGCACTTCAACATCAACGACACCCCGTTAAAATCACATTATCCGACGTGAAATCAACACGAACTCACTGTTGTAGGCTGCTTGGTGCTTGTTCTTCAAGTTTTACTTCACTAAAGGACTCATAAATCACACTTTTTTTGCCCTATTAGCTCATGTTGACGTTGCCATGAGTTACATTAACTTGACTTGAAAGTGTGGCCACATGCACGCGTTTACGTGCACTTGAGTATGTGTGTTTATGGTGTGAATTTTTGTGTTTGTATGCAGGTAAAATGGAGCAAATTCATCAGGTTTCTGCTGAATTCATGAACGTGTTGTAAACATTGATGTTAAATATGAGCTGCAATATTGACAGTGTTGTATTTTATTCAAGTCTACCTGCAGTTCACCACTGAAGCACTGAACAAGCAATAAACAATCTAAAGCAACTGACACAAAGTATTTTTTAAAGTCAAAGAAAGATAAAAAAAAAAAAAAAAACATCAGTCGCTTTATGATTGTGTCTCGTTCTTCTCTTTTCACCCAAAACGTGAACCACTTTTGTCCCGACAGGTGTTGTTCTTTGGATTCGGCTGGCTTTTCTTTATGCGGCAGCTGTTCAAAGACTATGAGGTACGGCACGATTAGAAATTATCTACTAACTTTTGGTCAGATCCCCGGCGTAACGCCGTTGTTGCTCAGCCACCTTATGATTCAGTGAAGCGTCCTGACTGATTGTGTGTCTGCAGGTGCGGCAGTACGTCGTCCAGGTGGTTTTCTCCGTCACCTTTGCTTTTTCGTGTACCATGTTCGAGCTCATCATCTTCGAGATCCTCGGTGCCTTAAGCAGCAGGTCGGTCCATCTCCTCTGTGATGCCGCCGTTTAATGTTTCCCACCACTGATAATCAGTCCTCGCCCTCCTGTGTCTGATTCAGCTCCAGGTATTTCCACTGGAAGCTGAATCTGTACGTCATTCTGCTGGTTTTGATCTTCGTGGTGCCTTTCTACATCGGATACTTTGTCGTCAGCAACATTCGCCTTTGTAAGTGTGTCCACGTTTTCAGAGAACGTTGCTGTCTGTCTGATTTAGTTTAATTTAGCATGTTAACCACCTGCTGTGTGTCATTTCTAGTGCACAGACAAAGACTTCTCTTTGCCTGTATGGTGTGGTTTACCTTCATGTATTTCTTCTGGAAGCTGGGGGATCCATTTCCCATCTTAAGTCCAAAACATGG
Organism: Malacoctenus triangulatus; assembly: GCA_032274725.1. Classification (NCBI taxonomy): domain Eukaryota; kingdom Metazoa; phylum Chordata; class Actinopteri; order Blenniiformes; family Labrisomidae; genus Malacoctenus; species Malacoctenus triangulatus. The sequence continues at coordinate 12,772,451 of JAUESE010000027.1, forward strand.
TAAGAATGCTTGTTTCTCCTCATCAGTGTTTTAGTTTCTTGTCGTGTACATTTAAACCTCCAACATTCCATTGACTATAGATCATTTAGTTGTAGAAAAGACCGATTGTGTTGCTGCTGTGGCATCTTTCATTCCATTTCCTGATTTCCGTTCAGGGATTCTGTCGATCGAGCAGCTCATCAGTCGTGTCGGGGTGATCGGAGTCACTCTCATGGCGCTGCTGTCGGGCTTTGGTGCCGTCAACTGTCCGTACACGTACATGTCCTACTTCCTCAGGTGAGACGGGCTTCCTCTGACTTCGGAACACAGAAAAGCCGTCTCATTGCCAGAAGTATTGATGCCTTTGTGTTGTTGACAGAAATGTGACTGACAGTGACATCCTGGCTCTGGAACGGCGGCTGCTCCAAACGATGGACATGATCGTCAGCAAGAAGAAACGGTAAGATGAGACGCTTCTTGTTTTTCTCTTCCCTTTTTCCTTTCATATTTTTGTATCCGCTGTGTGTTTTAAAAGTGATTTGTACGTTGTAGAATCGCCATGACACGGAGACAGATGTATCAGCGAGGAGAAGACCTGAACAAACCGGGTGGCTTCTGGGGCATGATAAAGAGCGTCACCTCCACACAGACGGGCAGTGAAAGTATCCTCGGTGCACATGTCGAAAGGCGTTCGCAAGCATAGTCATTTTTACCTTTTATCCAGATGTGGTGTGTGTGTCATCGATTTCCAGCCTTAACAGCTTCCTCCAGACCTCTCCCTGATCCAGCAGGAGGTCGATGCACTGGAGGAGTTGAGTCGACAACTCTTCCTGGAGACGGTGGACCTGCAGTCCACGAAGGTAACACATGAACACTCACAGCTTACCACAGAGGGGTGCCAGCAGGGGGCAGTAGCATAGAAACATCCACAGTACCTTTAGCCACCTGTACTTTATTGTAGTTTGTACTTATTGTGCAAGATATACTGCCCACCGTTTACCACAGTTGGATATACTTTGTATTTGTTGCGTCCTCACAACTTCAAAACTGATTTAGCACAAATAGGCAAGAAATTGTATTTAGAAATGACTCATTCTTTGTGAGTTTTAATTGCATCAGACATAAAAGAACTGTAATGAGCTAAAATAGACTGATTAAGGCACAAAACAGCCTGACAACAACACGACTTTAACGATTATTGTCTGATTTCACCTTTACTTCTTACTTACTTCTTTACTTCCTTCCCCGTTTAAGGAGCGAATTGAATACTCGAAGACATTCCAGGGAAAATACTTCAACTTCCTTGGCTACTTCTTTTCCATTTATTGCGTTTGGAAAATCTTCATGGTGAGAACAGAGACACTGCAGCTCTGTGTCTTTAGTAGAAGTTGATTCATCTTTAAAAAGAACAAAAAAAAGCTTCTGTAATTTATACTTTATTATTTTTTCTCTTTCTGTCATAGGCCACTATAAACATTGTGTTCGATCGAGTTGGAAAGACGGATCCAGTGACGAGGGGCATTGAAATCACCGTGAACTACCTGGGCATCCAGTTTGATGTGAGACGAACACATTATGTTCCTTTAACAGCGAACACACATTTACTTCCATTCATTTCTTGCAGACTTGCTCTGAACTCAGCTGTCTTTACCTCCTGAAACTGTAACCTTTACATCAGCCCAATCATGGACTCGCCCTGAAACCTGCCCGCAGCTAAAGAAACACCTCCATTTATGTCGCCATGGACACGGGAGTCCCCGCGGCTCAGTGTGCACTCAGCTTTAGGTCCCCACCAGTATAGAATCCCAACACCACACACCCACACACTCACACACACACCTGCACAGGTCACATGGAGAGCAACATGACTTCCTGTAACGATAATTGCCAGCTCGTTATCATTTGCCTTCGCAGTAAACGTGGTCATGCCCACTTTTAATCTTATCCCACGACGGCAATTATTTGATTGGGTTCTCGCAGCTCTCAGTCAAAAGATCACAGCGTTACATTTCAATCTGCGTGAAGAGATTAGAAAATCAGTGAACCTTGCTCCGGTATTTATTCATGTATTTTTCCTCTGCTTTGTTTCAGGTAAAGTTTTGGTCCCAACACATCTCTTTCATCCTCGTTGGCATCATAATTGTAACATCCATACGTGGGTTACTCATCACCCTCACCAAGGTGAGACCTTCATGTGAGACCTTCGGTTGCACGTAAATGCGTCTGTTCCTCAAGTCTCTCCTCTAAATCACACCTGCTGCTTTATTCCAGTTCTTCTATGCGATATCGAGCAGCAAGTCTTCCAACGTCATCGTTCTCGTCCTTGCCCAAATCATGGTAAGTGCGTTCTCACAGTTGACGCTTTACGAACGCGGCAGCTGAATCTGACGCTCCTTCGCTCTCTGCGTGTCGACCGACCAGGGGATGTACTTCGTGTCGTCGGTGCTGCTGATGCGGATGAGCATGCCGCTGGAGTACCGCTCCATCGTGACCGAGGTTCTGGGAGAGCTGCAGTTCAACTTCTACCACCGCTGGTTCGACGTCATCTTCCTGGTCAGCGCGCTGTCCAGCATCCTCTTCCTCTATCTGGCCCACAAGCAGGCCCCAGAGAAGCACATGGCCCTCTGATCTCGCCCACGACGTTTCCTCCTTCCTGGACGTGACTCCCGTCGTTTTTACGAAATACTTTTGTTTTTTTTGAACACGATTCTCTTTACTGCTTGTTCCTGAATCAGGAACAGCAGATTTTTTGTTGGAGGGGGTTTGTTTTAGGGAATTATCGGCGCACATGAAGCAGCAACTTTGAATGTGGACTCAAATAAAAGTATCTGCAGAAGAGAAATCACATGAAGATTTAAATTTGTTTTGCAAGAACTAACAAGTGTGCTAAACTCTCCATTTTTAATTCCTCTTGCCAAAGTGTTGAAACCTTTTTTTTTTTTTTTTAGTCAACACACTGGAGCTCCACTGGCATAACTCTGCTTCACTTCTACTGAAATATAAAGAAAAAAATGGCTTATCACTTTCTGGAAGATGTGTTAATTGGGAAAACAAAACCCGATAGCAACAAGGTGAGACTTTCTTCAGCTGGCAGAGTTTCATTTATTTGTGGAAACAAAAAAAATGTCATTCATTCATTTCTCTTCATTTTTACAAATGAGAACAGACACTTTCTTTTTTAGGACATTAAATAAAAGGCAGCAGTATGTGCATAGAAGAAACAAATGGAAGCCTCGGTATTAACTTGCTACACCAACAGTATTTTCATTCATGTTAACTTTGATAATCTCAGGTATGGGAAAAAATAAAAGCCGTAAATATATACGTGTTCATGGACACGTTTCTGGAACATGTTCACCCAATCGATGGAAATCCTTTAAAAACAGATGCTGACCATAAATTTCAAAAACTCTGTACAATGTTTGCTCTGTTGTTTTCTTTGTTTATGTTCTTTCCAGCTAACGGGGGTAGTGTGTGAAGCGCAACAAAACAAATCAAAACAAATTTAGGGTCGAATCAGGAAATGAAGGGCCGGTCCCTCTGATGATACCTCAGAATCTCTCATCAACGCTGTCTGCAGATGAACTCGACGACACCGATGACCTCTGGAAGAAAAAACAAACATTTTTTGAAAACACTGTTGCGTCTTTTTGGCGTGTTGTGATCGTTAAACGGTGAATGATTGAAGGGGGAAACAAAACATACTAACGGGCCCTGATGTTGTTTATTAGCCGTCAATTTTGTATGACTTAACTTCTGTTTGTGTTCATTCCAAACGTCTGTGAACGCACCCGAACTCACCAACGTAAAAAAAAGTAACTCTCAAACATGTTTTTGAAATCTGATCTCAGTAAGTTTTCTCTCACGTCTGATTATCTTTGACAATCTATATTTCTACAAAAGCGATTGTGTTTTTGGACCAAAAGCGACACTGACCGTCCGTCTTTCTGGTTCACTCGGGGTTTCTGCTCGTGCCTCCTCCTCCTCCTCCTCCTGGATCTCCTTCCTCTCGGTCTCGGGGGTGTTGACCGTGTGGACCTGAGCGTAGGACGTCTCTGCCAGGAGCAGGCGCGTGATGGTCACCCCTTTGGCTCTCAGCTTGTCGTACACGACCTTTTTGGCCACCAGCAGCTCCAGCGAGTCGCCGCCGCGCCGGATGAGCGCCACCGCCTCCTCGTGAGGGCACTGCTCCACGTTCACGCCGTTGACTTCCACCACGATGTCGTCTTCCTCCAGGCCGGCCCTGTCGGCCACTCCACCCCTCACCACCTGAAACAAAAGTTCTCCTGAATTAACCACTCTGACTTAAAATGCTGGCGATCCAAACTTAAGGCGCGTGTTGGTCTCACGTTTTTGATGTACTGGCCGTGTACTCCCTGGATGCCGTTTAGGTGAAAGCCAAAACCGGCTGGGGATTTCTCCATTTTACACAGTTTTGGTTTGAGTTCTTCCTCGCGGTCTTGAACAGGAGTGGATGGCTGGGCGAGGCTCGGGAAGCTGATGGCCTCTGTGTAACTTGGTGGTGAGTTGGCGTCTTTATTTTCCTCCCAGAAAAGCATGAGTGACACTTTTCCCTGTTCGGGATGCGACAGAACGAGACTGAGATTATTTGCGGTACATACAGACGACTGAAACGAAGCACAGAAGTGGTTTACCTGCTGGTACATCTGGTCTGTGACTTTATCCACCACGAAGAGGCAGCATCTGTTGTGACTCTGTCGGATCCGTTCCACCACCTCGTCGTGCCTGCAGTTCCCCACCTCGATCCCGTTCACAGCCACCAGCAGGTCCATTTCTCTCAGGCCCTCTCGCTCTGCCGGGCTGCCTCTGTCGATGTCTTTGATGAAGTGCCCTGCGAGGAGCCAACAAGCACAATCATCACCAACAGCATTCACTCCCCGGTCCGGCCTCTGCTGCCTCACGCCCACGCCGCCTTGCCTCTCTTGTTGGGCTCCTCTCGGAGCAGGAAGCCGTATCCCTCGGACCCTTTGGTCATTTCGATAATCCGCGGCTCCAGAGGGAGGTGCTTGGTGGTGGCTAACCACGTGCCGACCTTCACGCGTTTGTTCCGGAAGTGTATGTCCGTTTCGAAGTCGACCAGGAGGAGCATGACGCTGCTGCCCGCCAGCTTGATCTTTTCCACGACTTGCTCATGCTTGGAGGCCTCCACGTTGTCCCCGTTGATCTCCACGATCCGGTCGTTCAGTTCCACGCCTGCTTTGTCTGCCACGCTCCCCTGGGTCACCTCCGAGATGAACACGCCCGGCTCATCTGGAGAAGATTCAGTTGGAGAGGGGATGTCACCATCGACAAAGCAAACAGACAGTAATCTTTCTCAAGCATCAACTTCTGCATCAGTCGTACCAGAAAGAATCAGTAGAATGTTTTACTGAGTAAAAGTCAAACAGAAAAGATTAAAAAAACATGTTTTTGCTTTTTGTTTGTTTTTTTAATCTACTTCATATCTCACCTGTCACTGAGCGAAGAGAAAATCCATAGCCTGAGCCGGATTTCACCAAGTAGCAGAGTTTGGCTTTGGGAGCCTGTGTCCCGGTGCCGTTGGCCACTGGTGTGCTCTGAGGGTCAGCCAGTTTCACCCCCTGGTCTTTTGCTTGCTTGTAAATTGATTCGCTCAGAATGTGGAAGGTGACGGATGTCCCGCTGTTTCTCACCAGTTCCACCACCTGTCCGAGGAACAGTGAAACAGGTCTGGGTAACAATGACTCTTACAATAAACTGAGGCATCCCATGAACGCTCCGGGTTCCAGAGAGGAACATCGAACTGGTTGTTGTCCGGTCTGTCTGACTGACCTCCGAATGGGGCATCGTGTCGATGAACGTGCCGTTGACACGGATGATGCGGTCTCCGTCCTTCATGCCAGCCAGCTCCGCCGGCCCTCCCATCTCCAGGCAGCGGATCAGGTGACCATCCTCGCCATGCTCCACTCTCAGGTAGAAGCCGAACGACTGGCCAGGCCTCTTGGTCAGAGAGATCACTTTCGGTCGGTAGATGTCCATGACCTGATGGGAGAGAAAGTGAAGAGCAGACTCCAGATTTGTTGACTTTTTTGAGACTTTTACACTGCAGATTGAAGCAAGAAGCTGCAGCCGACACACATTTCTTCAGGTGTTGCATCTTATTTCGTATCATCAGCAGTTTTATTCCATTAGTTTTTAAAAATTCATTGCAATTCATTTATTTTGATGTATTGTTAGCATTAATTGCTCCATTCAAACATAATGATTCTTGCAGATGTTCCCTGCATGTGACGAGGTGTTGACGGGTTCAAGTGCAAAGTTATTCAGCCTTTCACTGGAGGTTAATGGTTAATGGCAGACACAGCTGACGGCAGTCACAACTTCTCATGAAGACGCAAAACCTGGACTTTGATTCTACGGCAAGTTCTGTCGCAGCGATCTTCCGGTTTCCAGACAGGAAGGTCATGACACATGTGTGGAACATGTCAAAAGGTGTGTCCTGACAGTAGTTCAATGACGTACATCTTACGTTTCAAACAGCAGTGTAATTCCTGGGTTTTGATGCAGTTTGGAGTATTTTCAGTAAAGAATAACTTTGGTTTTTAATCCTCAGGTGACCCTCCATTTCAGCTTTCAACATAATTTTTAATTTATGAAGAGATAAAATGTTAACACGAATATCTGTTGTTGATTACAAATAATAGGAATACTTGGACAGCACAAAGGACCAAGTTTTGAGTTATACTGTGTTTGAATGGATCAGAATAATTGCAAATAAATTTGTGCACATTTGAAAAGCTGAGAAAAAAAATTAAACAGCATTTCAGGGGTTAATAGAGGTAATTTAACGATGCCCAAACTGTATATCGGTGCTAATAAAAGATTAGGATTTTACTGTTTTTTCAAATAATTTGTCACACAAGGCAAACAAAGCAACATAAATTACCAAACCAGTCACAAAACCTAAATATTTTATTGATTTTTGCAAATCTAAAAATACCTTGTGGTGTAATGTTAGTAAAATCATATCATAGGAAAAAGTTTTTCTTTTTTTTTTTCTGATTCACATTGAGCTCATAAAGTCACAGTCTCACAGGTTTTTTTTTCAGGGATTCCTCATACTGACCGTCGAATCGTTTTCATTCATCCCTCTATAATTAACCCGTAAAATAGAATCTGCATTCAAATCGATCTCGCGTTTTGATTTTGTTGACAAATCTTATAAAAACAAAACAATATTATGGAGACTGTCGCTCAGTATTCTGAAGGTAAACTCACCAGCTGGTCTCTGCTCAGTGTCCAGTCCAAAGAGGGAGCTCACCTGTCTCTGTTTACCTGTTATCTCTTCTGTCTGCAGCCTCTCGCCCTCCTTCCTCCCCCTTTATGCAGGGAGGACTTTGACTGAGCAAAGGTGAGCCTAAAGGCTGAGTTATTTAACAGTGTCTCATGTCACGACTGTCCAGGAAGGTGACGGCCTTCGGCAGTCTGTCCTCAAGAGGTGCGTAGTCATCCATTTGGTGGTCGAAGGTTCCAGGTGCACGTGACTGTAAGAGGAGGGAAACGTTTCACACATCCCAGTCAACAATATACCGAAAAAACTCTACTATTTTGTATAAATCTGACTTCTACAAATCTGTTGTTTGGATTAAACTGATAAGCATCAGCAATTCCACTGTTTTATTGTGTTTTCAGCCTTCGATTTCCTGACATTTAACTATTTCAAACCAATTAAACAGTTTAATTTAGATTATCAGTCTTGATTTTCCGATACACATTTTTTTCAGACTGTCAATGGGTGTTTATATTCACAACAGATCAACAGAAGGTCCACAGTTTGCTGGATCAGCTTGGGTGTAGTTTGGGCTCTTTAGTTTATGGTTGCTGTGGCCTGTGCTGTAATTATGGGAGAGGCCTCTTGTAAAACGATTATGACGATACTGCCGTCCTCAGGAGGGGCAAAGGTGACGGAAATGTAGCAAAGCAGCCTGAAGACAAAACTTCACCTTACTATCCCCATGAGGGGTTTTCTTGTAGACTTGCAAATCTGCTGGGAAAAGTTAATAGTTACTTGAACATTTTGTGCACAAAAGCATGATGCGATAATGAATAACAAGCTAAGGTGTCAGTTGAAATATATCCAAGTTGCACGAGGAACTTTTGACACTTGATCCATCTCAGAAATCTTGCAAGTTTTTCTCTGATTAATGTCAGAAAGGCATCAGAGGATTTTTTTTCTTTTCATCATTTATCTACCAAACTTTCTTTCCAGAAGCTACAAAGGCAGCGCACAATCTTTTTTCCTCATTGAGATTATTCCTCCACAGAAAGTTTATTTTTTCTTTCAACACAAATAAATATTTCATTATTATCTTCAATAAAGCTGACCGTTGTTTTCTGAGTGTCAGTGAGTCCAGAAACAAATCTGTCCTCTTGTAAACCCTTTTAGGTTCGCTGAAGTTGCCTTGAATGCACCTTTGTTGTTTCCTCCTTTTTTGGCACAAAGCTGCCTCTCACAGCACATTTCCCACCAGCAGCAGGAACGCGTATTGACAGATATGTGAAGCTATCGATGGAAAGTTGTCCTGATGTCCATTACTGTCCTCAACAGTCAGCAGAATCGCACATCTTGCAGTATATATGGAACTGGTGATACCAACAAAAAGGAGAGAGTCATCTCATTAAATATTACTTTGGAGCAAACATGGACCGTCTTTAATCATTATCTTCTGCTTCTTGTGCCAAGAAAAGGTTCGCTGTGTGACTGTGAGCATGCGCTTCTTCTTTGTGGGGCTGTGCGGTTTCTCAAACTCTATATTTTTAGGTGAAATGTTCCCTTTTAAAGAGGCTAAATCGCTTTTGTATGGAGGAATAAACGTCTGCTCAGGGACTTCAGTCACTGTCAGTCTATCAGCCTTCCATCGCTTCGGAGTTGCAGAGTGCTGGTGGTGATCCCAGCTGACACGTAGCCACAAAATCATAACCTGTAATCAACTGAGACAATTTATAGTCATCAGTCGACCTTATATGGATGTCTTTGGACTGTGGGAGGAAACAGGAGTATGTGGAAAAACACAGGCAAAGAGAGAGTTTGCAAAGTCTTTCCCTGGGAGATAGAGAGTCAAATGTTTCGAGAGATTTTGTAAAGTGGGTTTGAATGCATTTAGTCTTTTAACAGGCCTAAACTATGTCGCACAACATGCTACAACGGCAGCTGTGTGGCGGTGGAGGAGTGGTTTGCACTTTGGCTTTGTGGTGAGAAAACTGAGACTCTCTCTGATTTTGTGCCTCTGATTTGAGTCTGCATGTTGGACCTGTGCGTGTGTGAGTTGTATTTGGGTGCTATTCCTTCCTGCCTTACTCCAAACATCGCTTGAAACTCTCGAGTGAGTTGTGTTCAGATTTCAGCCTCTGTGAAAGTGATACTGTGGTTTTTATTGACCCCTTCTGCAACCAAACACTCAGATGAGCGCACGCTGCTGTGTGTATCTTCGGATCAGGCACCGCTGGCTGCTGATGGCTCGGTGGTTTGAGCGTCACCATTAAACCACGCGCCACTCCGACCCCGCCGCCACTTACTTACTCCCGTCTTTGAGCTGTGTTTGAATAATCGACCCTGGAGCTGCAGGAGCCACAAGCAGAGAGGGGAGAGCTGAGTGGAGGGAGACAGGAATCCTCTTCAGCTTGGCTTAGCACGGACACATTCACTATCCATTACCCTCAGTCATCGCCTCGTGTTTGCCAGAGAGTCTTTCCATGATGCTGACTGCCTGTAACTGATGAAGCTGCCGTTGATTCTTCCTTCTGGAACCTCATCTTAGCGATGTTTACGGGAATCTGTGCAAAGTGTAACTGTACTGTATATCCAGAAGCCACAGACATGAGCTGAAAATTGTCACCCAAAGAGTAATTATCTCCAACCTGGCTTCATCAGCAGTGGAGCATCAGTAATCAACACGTCATGCCAGTTTGCACTTACGACACTCAACAGGGAGCAGTGGTTTTCCTCTTCTTCCTGATTGGCATCCTCGCACGGCTTGTTTATTTGGGGTAAGTGGCTCGGCACATGACCTGCCCGAGCCAGCTAATTAGACCAGGAGAAAGATTAAAAGATGGGCTGCTTGAAATAATGGCCTCTTTCTTTTCTTTTTTTTTTCTCTGGGTGTCTGGGTGTTTGGAGGACGAGCAGATGCTCCCCGCTCTCCACAGCAATAACACGCCTCAGAAAGCAGTGACATTTTAACCTCCCAAATGCTCACAGGTGGCTCGCAAGAGAGAGTGTCTTCATTGGCTTTTTGAAAAAACAAGCATGTAACCTGTCCTGGCCCAAGGCACATTATGTCCACAGCCCATCACAGGCTCCAGGTAAAACCTCTCACCTTGAAAAATACAAAAAAAAAAAAGTCAAACCTCCAATACAGACTGACTGTCATCAAACAGTAATTTGAGATATTTTGAGGTGTGTTAAGGAATCACGTGTGTAATTGAATGACCAATTAAATGATCTTGTTTAATTTAAAGGAAATAACATGCAGTGTTTTCACTCCAAACAAAGCTATGCAAAACGCACTGCCATTACTTTAATGAACGTTTCTACACTTTATTTGTGCAAAACACTATGAAGTACTTCTGCTTCCCGACCACACGAGGGCGTAAATGTGCACGCAAATGAGCTGCTGCGCTTCTTTCCAGCAAATCTCTCAAAAAGTGGATAGATTTTTTTGCTCGAAGTGAAATAGAAAACGTTTTTGAAAGACTACAGATGAATTTACTGTGATGAGGGAGAACAGATGACAGGAAAAAGTCATAAAAATCAGCAGGTACAGTGAGGGAAAATAGTTTACTGCAATCTAATTTGTTCAAATATATTAGCTCTTATTTGGGATAAACCCACGATGGAAAGCAAACGAAACGGATTTAAATGTGTGGGATGATGCAGTTTTGTTGTTTTTGAAATTAATCTATAAATTTTGGGGAATATTTGCATGTTATGACTAAAAGCGTTCAGCTGCCTTGTGAAACTTGCAGTGGTTAGCCTACTTTAGACCTGTGCGTTTAGTTAAAGTGTGATGTGATGGTGGGTGGCGACCACAACCAGACCACGAGCGTCTCTCTCTCTCTCTCTCTCACACACACACACACACACACACACACACACACACACACACACACACACACACACAC
>JAUESE010000027.1:12831651-12843989 GCA_032274725.1 Malacoctenus triangulatus
CACACACACACACACACACACACACACACACACACACACACACACACACACACACACACACACACACACACACCAGTCAGTGTCACTGTCAAGCAGTTGAACTTCATTAAAGTTGAGCCTTACAGAGTCTCCACTCTGGTGGTAAAATCGTACCAGTTTATTCTCTGAATAAAGTGCAGTCTTTTTTTTTAATTTTTAATTTCTTATCACACATTTGTCATTGAACAACAATTCTTGCTTTAACTCTGGATTGCTGTTGCTATTCTGCTTTGAAGGAGAATATTGATTTCTCTACCAAAATGTGAATAACAACAAAAAATACAGAAAATGTTAAAAAATTATATTCAGAAATGTGTTATAAAGAGACTCCTTTTTTGAAACTGCAGGTCTTTTTAAATATATCTTTTTACTTCAAGTGCAACTGATGTTTTGGAGTTGTGGTTCATTTCTGGGTTTCACTCAGCACTAATGCATCAGTTTTTCTTTTCACTAAATTGGTTTGAACTAAAAATTTGGAGTCCAGAGTTGGCCCATTTCATTCGAGAGGTCCTAAATTAAAATGTCAATTGAATAAAATGTTACGATAAGGTTGAAGAGAACTGAACGCAATTAGGTTAATTTGAGAAGTGCTCCAACAAATTTCAGGAGGTGATTTTGGTGGTAAAGAAGCTCCATATAAATCACTTCCTAATTGCTTTGGATTGAGCAGACATTTATTTAACAAAAACAAATTTAAAGAAGTTGAATTCATTGAGTTTGCTAATGACCTTGATCAGGAGAATTTCTTGCTATTCATAATGTTAAGCAGCAATAATAAAACCAAACACTGACACCCCAAAAAATGATCATCTCTAAATTTCCAGATTTTTTCTTTCCTCAATGACAGACGAGTGAAAACAAGGCAGAAGAAAAACTGCAGCATGATGACATTGATTGTGGTCACTCACTGATGTGACCTTAAAAGGAGCCTTTAGTTAATGCAGCGAAAAGTGAATTAAGCCTTTTATATATGTCGGACTGCGGGCTATTACAGTGAGCAGAAGATGTTTGTTTTTGTGGCTGTCCGCGAAATTAGAAGTGAGTACATAGTGTGTCTGTAATTTTGTACAACAGCTGCCTGAATGTCTCCATAGGACAAAATGCATTTATTGAACAGTTCATTCAATACCGCATACAGAAATGCTTTAATCAGGTGGTGTTTGGAAGCTAAATGCTGAAGAAAAAGGTGTGTCGGATATGTGATGGTTATGAACTGAACAAATGATCTAATCTGAAGGGAACATTGCTGCGCTACGTCATATATGTGAAGCTGTGGATCACCGCTTTCAGGGATGTTTACCAGCATTTTTTGTGAGCGCGAGGAAAACTCGGACAACACAGGACCGTTTAAGAGCTCTGACCACAAACTTTCTTGAAGTCACGATGTGACACGTCTAAAGTTCAACTGTGTTTGATCAGGTGGTAAAGCTGGCTGTCCTTCAGCGCCAAGGTTGGCGATTCAGTCGATGCCGCGGAAGCGCCGCTCGACGACACGCTGAACCCTGAGTAACGTCATGCAGCGGAGGGGAGGCGCCTCGCACACCAGCTCTTTTTTTGCCAGTAACGAATGTGTGAACGGGTAAATGTGAAGAGTGCAAAGTGCTTTAAGAACATGCTATAAATTGCAGCCACTTTACCAGTTATTGTCCCTGCTGAGAGGAAAATGCTGCGTCAGCGTCGCTTGTGGGAAGATTAATGTTTAATATTAGATCACAAAGAAGGAGCAAACTGAGGGCCAAACTCTGTGTGTGTGTGTGTGTGTGTGTGTGTGTGTGTGTGTGTGTGTGTGTGTGTGTGTGTGTGTGTATTGCGTATGTGGACATAGGTATAGAGTACACTATGTGCTCCACACACATTGTTTGTTGCAGCAGCTGGTGCATCCTGCAGTATATTGTTGCTCTGTTTTGCTGTTGTTGCACTTTGCAAAGGAGGATGCAATCATTCCTGCAGGATTCCCTCCCAGTGGCGCTCGGTTTCCATGGAGCACAGAGGGGCAGCGGTGGCTGTTTTCACCACAGTGACTCATTAACCTGATCTGCAACCCTTTTGGTTCCTTTGATGTGACTTGATGCATTCTTATTTATACCAGTTTCTCTGGCAACAGTGTGAAATCAGCAAAATATGTATATGTATGCATCGACTTTTATACCATTCATATCCTTTTTTCTGTCCGGCTTTTCATTTTCTTTCTTTCTTTCCTGATCTTATCACTCTATCACACATACAGATGGGAAAGTGGGCCAGGGACCGGCCAGTGTTGGAGATACAGGACGAAATTAGAAAGGAATGTCAGAATCCGATGGGGTCACATCGCCAAGGCCAGGCAGGAAGACGAAGCAGCTTTGCTGCGACCAATTACACAAAAAAATACAGTGTGATGTACATAACCAGGCCACATTTCACCCCTCTGCTGCTCTCCGTCACGGCAAAAAAGGGAAAAAAAAAAAAAAGGAAGTGGGTAACGGAGAGTGAAACGGGGAGACACAAACATTAGAAGAAAAGGAAGGAGAGACGGATGATAAATTGGTCAGCCCCCCTCAGCCCCCCCCCACCCCCCCGTGTCTCTCTCTCTCAGGACTACTGTGCGCGAGACTGCAGATAGATTCTGATGTTCTCATTTATGTCTTAATGATTGGGTTAGTATGCAGCGTGTGCTCTGCAATGCTGAGCTTAGACAGAAAAGCAGGATCACAGTGGCACACACAGCATACATGGACACTTGTACACACATCCACCGCCAGATGAAAAGGATTGCCACGGAAAAATTTATTACACGCATGCAGTGTAAATATGCAGAGTTAAATTGAACCACATAGAGATGGAACTGGATTTCACATGAGGGGAGCGCACTGCATCTGCCTGTACGTCTACAGAATCAGAAGAAGTCATGTAACAGCTGGTCTCCCATCATGCATCTCTCCGAAACCTGCCATAACTGAAGAGAAAGCACATGCATGCTACACAGACTGCCTCGGGGTGCACTCACATGCAAAGGGAGGGGCGTGAGGTAAAAGATGGATACAGGCAGAGACAGAGAGAGAAACAGAGAGGACACTTGTAATGACATGTGATACCAACATGGGTGGTTAAAGCCCGCAATTCCAGGACGAGCATCCTTTTAGCAAACAGCCATATCATTTGAATATTTCATTGAGGCCAATTACTAGCTTGTTTACTTATTAATCTGATTGCTGCTGCCAGAGTAAGCTCCAGCCATGTATCAAGGAGAGAATGAGAGTTTGTGCAAGCAGAGGAGAGCAGAACAGAGCAGCCCCCGCACTGCTTTCAGGCCTACTGCAGGGAAAAGAGTTTACACTGAATTATAATGATAGCTGGGAGAAGGATAGCATGAGATTAACAGTCAAGGTCCTCAAAGATGTGCAACCGACTGCCTTGCACATGTCTGCGGACCAAAGCCACCTAAAAGTCCTCAAACTAGACACAGAACAGCATTGCAGTGAGAAAACACCTAGGAAGGAGACACATGTGATAAAAAATAATTTAATCTATGCTCGGTTGTAAATCAGTTATTCCAATATCACTTATCTTGGCAGTAAGTCACCAGTAACTGATTACTATCGACAATCTTTACATATTTACTGTGGGTAAACCCACAGAGCTGCTGTCTCTCTTTCTCACCGAGGCAACCATTAGCATTAGCTACACACATTCCATCCACATACTTTGTGCAATTCCCCATAAAAAAAATACACTCTGAAAATCTGCTACCTGAAACTTTTCCAGACTAATATTTCGCTGCTGTTCAGAACATAAATCTTTACCAACACTTCCTAAAACAGTGTTTCTGTCGTGTGCAAAGAGAAAACTGCGGTTACTTTTATGAATGGATAAGAAAACATTGGATGTAAAGCCATTTTTGTGTCTTTTTTCACTTTGCGAGGGCAGGCTGGGGTCTGGCTTGCACATCCTTGTTTTTGGTTCACTGGCTGCAGGTCTGATAACCCCGAAAAATATTATTACGTATGTTGTTGATGCTGTTTCAGAATCAGAAGAGTTTCAAACACCTCAACAGGTGCCACACATCAATGAGAAATAGTGTACTCAGCAGAAGTTATGTGAGCATTAAAAGGAAATATTTAAATATTTGATAATTTACGTCCATATTGTTGCGGTATTAGGGACACCAACCAAATGAGTGAAAGCTTCAGAGCTGTTGCTATTTAAATCAGGAATGCTTTCTGACCACTTTCACTTGAAGCGTTTGTGCAGTAAGTGAAATGGAAATTTCCCAATGCTAAATTTGATCTGCAGCCCACCTCCCTCCCCCTTTTTGAATGCACACTCTCTGCTCACCTCAAGCAACGACAGGTCCATTAATCTAACCCGTTCAGTACATCCCATTATAGCAGGCTGTGTATCAACATGGCTATGTCACGGCACAAGCGGGCTTATTCCAACTCAAGTGGCCTGCCAAACATCCTGTCTGTCATTTCATGTACTCAGCCTGGGCCTCGGTCTCTCATGTAAAGCAAACACATGTTGCATTTTAGGATTGCACGCGAAAAAAAAAAAGCAAACCATGGAGTGACAGAGAGCGTCGCGTCAGGCCGTGTTCTTTCACAGCACATTTATTCACATTCAATATTTAGCCGAACATGAACATGACTGTTATTCCTCTGGGCTGTGATGACAAAATGAACCATCTAATAGCATCATTGGCTAGAAAAGAGCTAGCCTCGGGGCTCGGCTCACCACCGCTTAGGGGAGTTGATATATGAGAGGATGAGACCAGAGCAGAAGGGAGGAAAGCACCTTAGGGGCAGCGGCAGCAGCTGCTGCAGCAGCTTCCCATTATAGTAACACTGCAATACCTGAAATGTGTAACACAGGTAACACAGGTCACAGCAGAGTTTTACATAAATGGGGTGGGTGGAGCATGGTTTCCGCCGTGTGCGTGTGTGTGTGTGTGTGCTCGTGTGCATGTGCTCATGTCCCTGGGTCAAGCTCGTCATAATCCAGAGATTTTCCACTCCGTCGCCTCCATTGTGAGGAGGAGAGAACACAGGAACTCTTTGTGCACTCTGCTCCACTTCCAACCACATGCTCCATGTAACTAAAGCTAATACTGCACTTCAGCCTCATCAAGTGTACGTGTCCTCTTCAGCATTAATCAGTCACCCACTCATGGAAGAGCTGCTTAATGAAGAACATTCCTACCAACTGTCTGCAGTGATGAAAGTACAACACTTTTCAGTGCACAGCAATAATAGATAACCCATATCTCACTTCAATAATTGATAGCCTATATCTCACTTGTAGTTCGTGGTCTGCTCAGCGAGACATTAGAGCTCAGGGCCCTTTCACATAAATCTTGTAAGTGGATGGGTTCGAGCTGAGCCGTACCGGAGTTACAGCTTCACCCGTATGACCAAATTCAGTTCGGATTTATCTTCACGGCCAAGGACGAACGTGGCAACGTCGTCAAAGATCGCTGTTAAAGAATTGTTGTCCAGAGGCCGTTCATTTGTACCGAGGACACAAACATATGAAGATTCATGCGTGCACCGCGCCCGGTGATGGACCGGCCACCTGTTCCACCTCAACCCTGCAAGCCTCCGAGTGAAAAGCAGGAGAAGATGGATGGATTTCTGTGGAGCCTCAATGTGAAATTTCGAAAGAAGTTTCATCAGCTCAAACTTTGGTAAGAAGTTAGTTCATGTAAACTGTTTCAGGGTGCAGTCGCCCCAAGTTAGCTATCAAACTTCTTCAAGCTATTTCAAACAAATTTCACACTTTTGTTCAGTTTGAAAGCAGTTTAAAATCACCTGGACAATGTCAAACAGTAACTTGGTCCCCATCACAGTTCAGATGTGCATACAGACATGCATAGATTATTCAACTCTGCTCCTTTAAAAAAGGACCAGACAGGTTAGGAGTGAATGTGCTCGCATCAATGGCAGCAGAATGGTCCCTGCAGAAAGCCAAGGAAGCTATTGTATCCACGTTCCTCTGACACACAATGTCCGACACTCATGAGTTTGCAGTTTTGTACACATGCATGAGCCACATGGATATATGTGTCATGGGCTGTTCCTTTGTATTATCGAAACATTGATCATTCTCAGTGGCCGGCGTCCAGACAAACTAACACAACTCAATTGGACCCAAAGCCAGACGACATGAAAGGAAGGAGAGCAGAAAAGAACAGGAAATCACCAGATGTGGAGCCAAATGGTTTCAAGAAGCCTCAATTCAGCCAAAATCTGAATCCCACCGTGAAGGAGCGGCGTTTATAGTGTGAGACGAAGCTAACTGAGGTGAGTCCCCTTACAAAGCTCTACGGACGGCTTTGCAGCGAGTCGTTTGTCCACAGGCGCCGAGTCCGAAGGGAAAACCGGGTCTCATGAAACCTCTTCATCTTAGAAAGAAGCACTCACATTATTTACCAAAGTACAAAGTCTCATTGAACAGAAAAAAGTCAAACACAATAAGGTGAAGCACAGGCATTGAATGCATCACCTCCTCATGTGTGTATAGGCTGTTTTGTGCCTCTAAGCATCTCGTGTCGTGTTTCTCCATGAATGACTGCTGCCCTTAAGAAATAATCATTTAACTAATTATTCATGTAGAGCTTGAAGGCCTTGTTTACTCATTAAGACCTTTCATGTTCCCCGTAGAAACGTGGTATTAATGCCTCCCATGTGGTTATTCGCGGCACTGTTCAGGTTTCCACTCGTCTCTCCGCTTTAAAGCATCTGTGATAAAACCGTGTTCGTGTGACACTTCACGCACAATTGCATATCTGTCCTATCACCGGCTCACCTAACCATTTTTGTGTCTTCTTGTTTTGACCTTGACTGTTACTCTTCGAGCCCTCTCCTTTCCAAATTTCACGTCCACTTATCTCCCCATTTGTCGGCTTCTTCTGTTCGCCCGTGTTCATCTTGCTCATTCACTCCCCTGATTTGCTGCTCTGCTCGATTCCACAATTAAAAGCAAAGAATAGTGTGATAGATTCGGGCTGGGAACTATCGGAGGACGGAGACGTGGCTTGTTCAGCTGCAACAATGTGTTTCATGAAACTGAAAATTGGAAGCATAATTTTGCATAGTCACAATCCCCAAAGAGTCTCCTGTATTTCATTATGGAAATGAGTCTGTAAGAGTTACTCCTCAGACTTTATGAAAGACAGACGAGCGGTTCTGAACACCGGACGTACGCTGGAACCTCCGCAGGAGCTGCACGCATGCTCACAAAGCTGAACAGGCTGCGCGCTTCCTTCAGGTCACCGCCTGGCAGATGTAATGATCCCACGAGGTCAAGCCCTTGGAGTTCATGCTAACAAGAGTTAATAATAACAGGGAGTATGCTCAGGCCTCCAAACATCCTTGTGTACGCCTCGAAATAAACCCTGCGCTCGTCTCTTGCATCTCTGTGCAGCTCTCACTGCTCACATTCCCAAAATTTGCATTTTAATTGAAAAACAGAAGTAATTCCTTAACTCCCTCAGTATTCACATTCCCAGATGACCCCCCCCAAACACACCTCCCCCATCCCACGACTCCCCCCACCTCCATTTTCCACAGTGTCTTCCCACACACACATCCACAACGGCACAATCTTTTATTGGATTCCACTGTGTGCTTGACACCTCCTCCTCCGCATTCTGTATATGCACGAGAGGGCGTATATGCACGTGTGCACATACATGAACACAAACAGGCTGGGTGCTTGTGCGTTTGTGCTTTAATGTCCAGGAACACAGTGACTGCAGTGAGATCTCTTCCCTTTCTCGGTGCTCGGTTTACTGCCACTGTGTCGTCTTGTTGTCTGGGAACACCGGGATCCGAGGGAACCCTTTGTTTCAGCAACAGACAACTGTATTTTAACTGAAAGGAGTTCATTTTAACTGCGTTTCACAGCAGCTCGCCTTTTTTTGTGAACCCCGATGACACATCTCAAAGTCCTGTCATGGCTACGCTGAAAGACTTTTACTTGTGAAAAAAAAAAACCAACAGCGAACGCAAGGTTCTTTGAACAAATCGTTCTAACTACGCTGAATGATCCAATATGTGTAAATCAAAAACAAACCACAACTTGAAACAACACAACAAAAGACCCAAAACATCACAACAGTTCACATGGCGCCAATAAAGCAGCTGTGTGTAAGCTGAGATCAAAAAAAGTCACACAAAAACAAATCTAAGAAGCCAAGTTCAAAGCAAAAACAGTTCGAAAGAGGCCGAATTTATAAATGAATGACCTGGAATAATTCTTGCTCTCTCCTTCAGGACAACAAAAGTGGTTGGGAAACATGTGCGTCCGTCTCCTTGGGTGCAGAGTGGCCTTAAATGTTCCACAGTGTGGAGGCAGTTACATAACAGGGATGTCTGGACGAGTATTACGAGCCTGCGAGCTTAGCGGCTTCATGGTGGATTGTGTCGTCTGTATGTGACTGGCGGCTGCTTCTGCTGCTGCTGCTGCCTCCTCCACCACCTCCTCCACCTCCACCACTGTCTGCCTACATGGCAGCACCGAGCGTGCAGAGCGTCTCAGCAGAAACAACGGGAGGTTTTTGCGCGTCTCATCACAGAGCAGCACAATCAGAAGCAATTTTCACCACAGCACTGCACTGTAGCTGCACGTTGCACTGTACACTGACAACCGTGCTAAATCAAGACGGACACAGCCACCGAATCCTCACCAGACACGTGACCATATTTGGAAACGTCCACATCAAACGTCTTCCTGATTGTTCCTATAAGACAAACGATGGCACTCACGCAGTGAATGGAGAAATATCTCTGAACATTATTATAAATGTTGCAGGAGTCAGACTTCATAAGTTTGGAAAAGAAATGCCCACACAAGCAAAAGCAACATTTTTATCCTCATTAAAACGGACACATTGTTGTATTTTGGTCCTTTGACTTTCCAAAGTCTCTCTAACTATTTGGTGCTTGATGCGACTGTAAAGTCGGTCTTTTTAAAGACTAATTAATCAGATTAAGCAAAACCTTTTCTGCAAACTACAGCTAACTTTCACAAAAAAGAGTGGAAACTACAATAAATAGATAGTAGCACTCAGTTAAACATAGACTGCAGCAACAGCATTGTAATGTTTCATAAATTAATGTGAGTAAATTATTGCATTTAGAAAGTTATTGAAAAGTAGAAATTATGATGTAAGTGTGATTCACTATTAGTCACACGCTGCATTTTTCCAGCAGTTTCAATGTTAAAGCTTTAGATGACAAAACACTGAAAACAGATTGCGGCTGTGAAAGACCTCCAGCAACTTTAGGAAGATTAAATAAAGAAATGAAGGACTGCGACACTGTGCAGTTGTTCCCTCTTTTCTGCTCCCTCCTGTGATGGACACAAACACGGCTGATAATAGAGGAGATAATCTCTTGGGGACTTTTTTCATGCTCCTCCGCATATTCGGTTTCTGTTCGATCGGCAAGCTTACAGCCATGTCTTAATGTCTCCATCATCTAAATAAGCCCCCCCCCCCCTCTTCCGACTCCCCGCTTAGCTAAATGTCATCAGCATGCGAATGCAGTAGCCACAAAACCTCCCATAAGTGGCTTCTGCCTCTAAGCCTTGAAGGAAAAGGTTCCTGCCTTAATATGCTAAGTAAAGACGAGTGCCCCAGTGCTTTCCTGGCCTGTATCACTTATTAATAAAAGAGCTGAGAGACCCACTCTCTGGGGTTCTGATCAATGTTGAACCGCTTAGCACAGTTCAGTGGGTTTGTGTGCATGCATGTGTGAACGAGGTGTGAATATTCTGTCTTTACGTGTTCATTTTTCTTATATGAACTTGATACACGATGAATGAGGAGGATCGAGAAGTTGAGGACGCATGAAAACGAGCCTTTGGCTCCCAATAGGAAAACCATTACTCAAGGAAACTGCTGTCTGCTGTAGACATCGGGAGGTGTTCGTTCAGTTTTATTTTGATAGCTATATTATTTTACGAAAGCACCATTCAACTAACTACTTTTAACAAAAAAATATAGAGATTCTTTCACTTCCAGGGACACTTCAGTGTCTTCTGAATAGCAAAGTCTATTTTTAGAACTGGATGTGATTGTAACTGAACTCTTTTGAACACATGTGCACCCACCTGATGCTCCTGTATAAATCTGTGTCCTACCATGAAAACAACCTTCGGTAGTGACACAAAAGATATTCTCATCCGTATTTGACTTTCATAGATGTCAAAACAAGTTCGGTCCAGAATCAGAATTTGGATGGTGACTGTTGGAATCACAGATATTTGGGTCAGGTTAGGAATCATTTTTTGAAGTTGAATTATCACAAGAAACAATCTTTTTGAATAAACTCAAGAGTTTTGTCTGTTAAGGAAACTTGATAGTGTCCCACATTTGTGACTTGGTGTCTTCAAGGTTGCATTGTAAAATGAGACCCCCTGCTCAGTGGTCTCGCAACATGCTGCTAAAGATTTCTAAGCACTGGAGGGCGCTGTGAAAAACATCCATTAGCAGTGACCCTAATTCATGCCACATGCTCAAGCTATAGTTTGCATTGAGACTGACCCCGGATCATCTGGCCTCTTGGCAGTGGCTGGCCATGTTCCAGCAGACAGCGTCGTTATTTTAGCTCATAAAATCATTGATGTTTGGCCCCTCTTCAGTCGTCTTTCCACACAATTTACTCCCTGAGTTATGCTCGCTCTCTCTCCTCCTCATGTCCAGGTGCTTCGCTCGTGCTTCAACAGTGCCGCCAGTCTGACACTCATCTGGTCTGCTTTTAGTTCAGGGACAAGGTGAAAATCCTAATCCCTTTATTTTTAGTTCACTCTATCAGTTTTGTTAAACTTTTCTAAAGGAAAGGAGGAAAAAAACAGTTTTAGTTAAGGTTTTATGATTGAGGCCTTGTGACAAATGCAGACATCATGCAGCTGCAGCTTCTTCACTGACGAGAAAAAGCAAAACCAAAAAACACAAGAGAGAAAGCAACTAATCCAGCTTTATAGGGAAATAAACATCAAGCATTTCAGAGGAAAGAAAAAGTTTGCCAAACCAAAATAGCAACCACAAATTTGTGGTGAGAAGACAAGAGAGTAAGTTTGTCGTGTTGTTCAGAAAATTAAAACCCTAATGAGAAAGAGACCATCTGACCAAAGAAAACAACCCCCCCCCCCCCTCGAAAGAAGCCTGTACAAGTTGCATTACTTGTTACCGCGCCCCCATTGTCCCAAAAAAAGGGCACATTTCAGATTAACAAAAGTGAGCAGGCGGCATTTTGCTGCACTCCCTGATTTTGCTTTTATGCCACCAATGCTGAAAGAAGACTGATTGGGCTTTTCCTGCTCATTTGCACAATTCATATTCGAATAGGGGGCTCACGTCTGCACAGACGTCTCTGTTACTTTAACTGAGATTCAAATAACAGTTTCTTGCGATACTTTTTTCAGATGGTGTTGTATAACGTGAATGCACAGGACAAGCAGAGCGAGGAGGTTTGAGGTTCACAACAAAGTAGAACATGAATGAAAAACTTCACCAGGTTCAAGTCATTTTCTACTCCAGTTTGTTGTTTACAGCGTAGATTGGTCAACCGTTTTTTTCTCTGGCAGAGTGTTGATTCTTCGTTCTGTTACAAACTGGTGACCTGACCAAGTATAAATGCTGTTTTTCTTGAATGTTTCTCTGGCATAAATTCAAATCTCAACTCATCCTCACCTGGAAGGCGGAAGAAGCATTGATGGACGAATCATAAGTGAGCGGAAATGAGTGTTTTTTTCTCATGTTGTGGTGTGTTTGTTGAAGCAGAAGCCTAAACTGCTTGCTAAACTTCTGGGACTCCAAAGAAGTGACATCAATCCTCAGGATTAGTGTTGTTGAATGGCTGCCTTACAAACTGACAACTCAGTCAACTGGTCTCATCAAAAGGGCCATTAAATCAGCAAATCTTTCAAATATTGTCCGTCCATGGTAATTACTTTGTGTGTGTGTGCTTGTGTGTGTGTGAGAGAGAGAGAGAGAGAGAGAGCTGTTATATGCGTTGCCTCGCTGTGTACCAAAGTAGAGTGTGAGTGGGGATAATAAGTCTGATGCGCTGAAGAGTGAGGGAGAGACGTTCAGAGAGCGATGGAGAGGGAGAGGGAGGGATGAAGGGTTAGCACTCACAGAATGCACAATGGAGCAAGCAATGAGACAGGAATGTCAATACAGCCTGTGAGCATTGCCTGGAATACTTAAATGTGCTGCCAAGTAGAGACACAGTAGGACAGTCTCAGCCTGGAGGTGTTGTGTTTGTGTATGTGTTGCAGCTGTGTCCTCTCTGTGTATCAGTACAGACAGCACC
>JAUESE010000027.1:12881186-12899943 GCA_032274725.1 Malacoctenus triangulatus
CACACACACACACACACACACACACACACACGGATGGTGTTTTCATACCTTCAGGGGACGTTGTATTGAGTTACAGTCAGTTTTTGCAGACTTACTGTAAATGAGGCTCGAGCTAGCATCGTCTTCACCCTGAGGCTAACCCTTAACCCAGCCTTAACCCAACCTGAGCTCATCCCTAACCTTTGTCCAACATAAAAAAAACAATTCTTTAAGTCAAAAAGATGTCAAGTCCCCAAGATGTGAGACTAAAAACAGATTTATGTCCTCAATAATAATAAATACATGTTAGTACGACTCTGTGTGGTATCCATATTCTGGTAGTCTAACCTGATGCTAATGCTAACCTTCGTCTGACCTGAGAGCAAACCTTCTAATTGCAACCGAATCATTTTAATATAAAGACCTGATTCTTGTTCAAATGAGGATGTTAAGATTTCCATCTCAAACTTCAAATAATAAACTGACCCTGAAGTTAGTTCTCAACCTCCGCCAGTCAGCGAGCCCCCCCCGTTTATAATCCAACTCCATCCTTAACCTTGTCTTACTCCAGCCTTGAACTTAGTCTGACCCTAAGACGTGCTTCGATTGATTATCCTCGCAAACATCTAAGATTATATTTGTGTTTGTAATCAGATTTTGGATGCTGACAAAGATGATGACACACGCAGACCGACATGACACGAACAATTCTGCTGCGACTGCTTGACTTATGTGCGCGGGGGACTGTTTCTAACGAGGCCACGCTGAGCCTGAGGTTGATTTCAGTTTGACTTTAACAAGTCGATGCTCCGAGCTGGCTGCTCGTCCGTTGTCACGCAGCAGAAGCAGTGAAGTCATGGCAATAAACATACTTTTCAGAGATACTACACTACAGTTCTGCAGCTGGTGGAGGTCTTATTTTTAAAAAGACTTTAAGAAAAAAAAATTCACTACAGTGAACCTGTGAAGAAGCTGGCAGGAGGCATCACACCAACAGAGACAGGAAGATAAGCAGCTGGAAGGAAACACAATGAAGCAACCGTGGAGGGAGAAGGAGGGGACGGCGGGGCGACACAGCCGCTGTCAAGGCCGCGAGCCAGCAGCACAGGACTCGCTGACCTGAAGCGAAGGAAACAAAGGGCGGACGACTGTGTGGACAAACTACCCACAGGAAGGATAAGCACCCCCATTCTGTGACACACAGGTGGAGTAAAGTCTTCTCCCCAAAAGTGTGAGTGGCTTCAGGCAGTGCCAGTAGTCGGCTGTGCCGATGTGTGTGGGACTGCAGACTCAGAAACTTGTCACAAGTAGAATTCTGCTGTCAACAGAAAAGCTATGGAGGCCGGTCAGAGTGTGATAATGAAAGAATGTGGGCACAGAAAGGAGCAACTCAAAAAATAACAAAAATAACAATAAATGGCAGGAGACAAGCTGCCAGCGAACAATTAGACTGAGAAGTTTGTGGACTTGGAGGAACGTTGAAAGATGCTGTTCAGGAAATTTGTCTGAAACCGATTCTCCTTTGATTGAATCAGCTTCATTTCGTAGGCGTTTCATGTTTGCTTGTTTAAGCTCTTAATTTATGGGCTTTTCCTGATATTTCACTTTACAACTCATCAATAATGTGCATAGAATAAGTACAAATTTCATAAAATAGAGTATCTCAACTGGACAGTAATTGCGTTTGTTTAACTTTTGGTCATTTTGGTGACCAAGAATCTGTCAATTATTGGCCATTTGTTTATCAAAAGCTTTGCTAATGTGTTAAAAAGAGCACCACTGACTATTCCAGTAATCTGAGATTTGCTGCTGTGATGTAGAAGTTTACTTTTACTCGTGTGCATTTGAGTGAAGGGACTGAAAACTCAGAAAAGAGAGAGATATCTATGCAGAGATCCTGGGTTATCTAGTTTTCTGAGTGCACTGCAAATTATTAATATAGAAATATCTGTTTTGGTCCTTTTCACACAATAAAAGTGAAATACGTCACCTACACAGCTCTAACAATCATTAACAATGCTACAAGGTACATGCTTGCTTGGCTTATAAAGTTGGTGGATGTGTTTTCTACGCGATGATGTAACCTCTATCAGTCGACACTGAGTTTGCAGTTTCCTTCTGAACTGATTTACGTCACCGTCTCAGACAGGAAAACAAATCCGACAAAATCCCCCATACAGTATACTTTCCAAACTCTGACTGTGGATGTTATTGACAAACTTGTGTTGACAAAGATAGTGAGGAAAGGTTTTGGCATTAAAAAGGAGTGAATGAATTGTTTCCATCCGTTCACTATGTTGTTTTTCCACTATTACCCTGGTTAAGTCACCTGCTATGCTTCCATTTCTTCTGCTGTCATATTAAAAAGAAAAAAAAAGTGTGACATTACCACCATTGGCTTAGTGTGTGTAAAGAGAGCGTCTTTTCGAGGTGGTTTGCATGCGAAGCAAACGTTGGAAGGCTTGAAATTAAAGCAATAAGAGAGCGATAAGACTTAGTGGCAATAATTATTACTTCAAGCTGTCTAATGTCTTTTCATTGTCCAGCAGAGTGGTTCTTGAAGGAGCTGAGGCTTGAGATGCAGGCCCGGGGTGCTGCGCGCTCACAAAGGTCACACTAACACTGAAACAGATTAGCAATTCAGATGGGGCTAAAGGGCCTAAAAGGCTGCTGTAGCCCTTATTGAGTCTTATTACATTAGAGTGGGAGTGCAAAAGCACGCTACTGTTGGGCTGGGAAGACAGAAAAACAGCTTTAAGATATAAGAAAAGGCATAATAAATGTACATGTGGTGGATATGTGCATGCACACAAAGAGGAATAACAATAAGGTATGACTCACAACAAGTCAACGACATGTCACAGTGCATGAATCTATTGTTTAGCCTCAGTATATTCTCAATAGCAATCCTTTACCACACACACACACACACACACACACACACACACACACACACACACACACACACACGCACACACACAATGACTATCAGCACTCGCAGCGCTGTGCCTCGGCCATCTGTCTTTGCACATCTGTCTTGCAGAAATGAGTTAAGATAGCGGGATCATTATGACAGCAGTTTTGAGAGAAGATTTCCTGTTTTCCCAAAGCTCATTCCCCGACCTTTGGTAGGTTTCTGTTGCAGTGACTGGGCAGCTCATCCGGCATCACTCACATTAGTTGCGATTTCTCTGAAACCCAATATTCAGCATGAATAAATTAGCTGCAGCATGGCGCATCAAGCAGAGAAAATGAGAATAAACCTATATGGTGCATGCAGTGTAATGACGCATGCACTATACCTCTGCCAGGTGGAGTACAAGCGAGGCTGACATCATAAATCTCTGGTGTCCTTGTGAGCCTTAACTCCCACATCCCCAGTATGTACCACAGTTTCCATACCACGGATTCTCTGTCATGTCCATGAAGGATCCCTACGCTGCATATTTTATATCTCACGAGGGTGTGAGGCCAAACAAGAAAACACTGCTAATTTACATGTGGGAAGACCTGGAATAGGAAGACTGTCCTCTGGCAAACGCAGTCCAATACATTAGGTTGGTGTTTGTGTCAATATAGGTTGGAGACACTTACTGGTTAAACAAAATGACAAAAAAAAAGGTGTATAACTGGACATGAGCAGAGCTAAATCAATAAATAGCCCCACACTAATATCCAGCAGGAAGAAGAAACCTTTGGCTGTGTTTCAGCACCATGGACAGTGAACACCAGTGCATGCACTGCTGATGGAGAGACAAGCCTCTGCAACAGTCCAGTGCACAACAAATGAAATAGATTGAAGTGTAATTTAAACATCGTACCCCCACGCCGCTTCCCTTTACACGTTTTCATTGTTCAACACAGCACAGTGGGATTTAACAACAGGGCAACACAAGACTAAGTGTGCGTGGCTGTGTGTGGGGATGATATTGACCTTGATATACTATGCTGTTGACTTACACAACAAGGCAAAAAGCCCAGGACATTTGGCTTGTTGTGCAAGTAAACAGCATAGGTTTGTATCATCTACACACAACAAGGCAAAAGCGCAAGACATGTGCTCTGTGTCTGCTGTGCGACTGGAACAAGTAGAGTGGGAGCGATGCAAAGCCTGGATTAAGAGCAGAATTCGCTGGAGTGGTATTAACGATATTGAAATGTGCACCACTCAACAGCTCCTCTCTCTCCGTCATCTCCGAGAGCTGCGGAACCGACCTGAACCTTACTCCAAATGTCAGACGTCACTTCCCAGTCACAGTTCACACAATGGCTCTGACTGAGAGAAGTGAAAACAGAGGGAGTAAAGGGACGGAGGGGGACAGAGAGACGGACTGCAGGACCGTCAGTCCACCTGTCCTCTCGTCCTCTGTCCTCTGCGTAATTTGTACCAACCCCGGCAGGCCAAACGCTGCCGTGTGGGCACCGTCCCCCTCCTCCTAGTCTCTGAACTCTTGCAAAATAAATACCAGCAGACTGACAGATATGCCCAATGGTTGCCATGACAATCATGTACCCACCCCCTTAAAAAAAAAGAAAAAAAACACGTTTGTGCACGCGCAGTTGCGTGCGCGACCTGGCCGCGTTAGTCCTACCTTGCACTCATCCATGCACGTCCTAACCGAGTATGCATCTGTCTCGTATTTCTGAACCAGCAGTTCAAACTCCCGGTAGTTCTCCTCAGCCCGCTGGTCAAGACGCTGATAAGCCCGTACACACTCACATCCCAGCGGATCCGTCCCCATGGTCATATTCAGGGTGCAATTCAAATCGCCCGGACTCGTAAACCCGTGAAACAAATCCAAAAGTGAGTAGGAATTACAAAAAGAAAGGTACAAATCGCTTAGATCCACGTACGCAAACTGTGTCCCCTTTTCCCCTCCTTCAGAGAGGCCCAGGCACACGGTCTCCGTGTCCGTGAAATTAAAGCAGTCTTTGGACAGGCTGTCTGGATGACAGGTGTCCATTCGCCACAGAGGTTTGGTAGAATTCCCTAGAAAAATAACATCTTGCTCTCTGGCGAGACGGTCGGGGTCAGGTGATGTTGGGGTATGGTGTTGGTGGAGGGAGTTTGGGTACTCGCCCATGTCCGTAATTGCAAGCCCCTCGTCCGACCGCTTGTCTCGGGTCCGCGTCAGTTTCGCCTCGGCGCAGAACCATAAGTGATCAGAGAGCAGGACGGTGATGAAGAGCAGAGAGGCCAGCGACAGTCGCCATCTCTGGGCCCGCTCCGACTCGGTAAATGGCTTCTCGTTCTCTCGGGGTGCAAACCAGTATTTTAAGCCTTCGTCATGCTGCCGACGCATCCAAGCACCCCTGGTCATATTTTAGGAAAGTGCTGCCCTGGCCGACTCCACCGCGGGGGCTGCTCTGCCACAATACTCATTGACTTGTTGGGAGATGGGCTCCGGTTGGTTCTCCTCTGTAGCGGTGGGGTGCCGTGCCTCCGCCGGTCCAGGGCGCTCCACGATCGCGCCCGCAGCAATCGGTGCTATTCCGATCCAATTAGCGTGCCCGCACAGATTAAGCCTTGCGCTGCCGCATCCCGGTTCTCCATGGCTCTCCGGGGGGAAACGGCGTCCTCTTTGACCGCATGCCCCCTCTCTCTCTCCGCCGTCCCTCCCCGGGTTTGTTCTCTCGTCAGGGGCGCAGGGAGACCAGCTGTTGCGAGCCTCTCGGTACTGACGCTGCGCGTCTGCCGCCGTTCGCGTTGCAGATTCACTTAAAGGAGAGCAGCGAGCCCTGTGGATGCAGGCAGACTGCCTTCTCTGTCCCGTGCCTGGGCGGAAAGCCTGGAATCAGTCCTCCTGTTGGCTATTGTCATCTTGGACCGCGGTTAAGTTGCCGCCATGTTCGTCTTGAAACACTTTTTCGGAGAGCTGGGTCTGTTTGCGTCATCTCCATCGTTGCAATAGCTCCATCGTTGCGCAGTGGCGGAGCAGCTTATTACCTATATGCACACCGCACACGCACGCCACACACTGGCACGCGCGCGCGCGCGCGGAGGGTGAGGGAGAGACCACAGAGAGGTGCTTAATGCCGTCTATAGCCGTTCATAAATAGTATTTTCCCAATGTTTCTCCAGGAGGACACGCACACAAACACACACACGCGCACACACACCCACACACTCACACACTTGTGGCGACATCTCGGGTTTGGTGCAGGATGGACGCATTTCTTTCTCCAAAACAACAATGCAGTTGAAAGAGCTCTCTCTCTGTTTCTCTCCCCCTCTCTCTGTTTTCATATACTGATCTGCATGGCTCCTCTAAACGTGCCAGACTCCTCCTAAATGCTACATTATGTGAATGATTTGTTGAGGAAAAAAAAGCTGAAATTGAGACACAGGGAAGGATCTGTTAATACAACTGCAGAAGGCTGAGCACCTGAACAAGTGGGAAGCAGCTGAACAAGCATAAGGTCTGTGCTTAAAGGTTTAACAATATTATCTGTTCCCCTGCAAGTGAGTCCCATCTTATCAGCTGTGTTGTGTTTGGTCAGTGGGTTTGAAAACAAGCGCAGGACTTGCAGTGAGGCTCTATATGCACAGTTTCTGGGCAGGGGGGGGGAAAAGAGAGAGAGAGAAAGAGAGAGAGATCTAGCAAAGGACGGAGCGATAGATGGTAGTTGCTCTTAGGGTGCTGAAAGTAAATTACAGTATTTATCCTCATCCTTAAAGCTACTAATCATTGTCAGTGTGCATGGCTTGGAGAGCTACCAAAGAGACAAGAGAGTGTTCCCTAATGCTAATGGGCTGTATACTGGGGGAGAAGACAAGAGATGATTAGCTGATTAATTTGTGCTTAAGGCTGTGCAGGAGGCAGCTTATTCCACGATTTGTTGTTGAGGGGAAGAAAGTGCTGGTCGAACACCAGTCCAATTAGTTTTAATGCAGCTCAGTCCCTCTGCCAGAAAGAGAGAGCTGCCACGACATGTGGAATATTTGGAAGACTTCAGTCCAAGCTTGATATATTGTTGGGAAACTTTCAGCTCACTACTTTCTGTGCAGTTTACTGAATTACTGTCACAAAGCGTTTGCGGGACTGCTGCAGAACACTGCAAAAAAGATGAGAAGTGTTGAAGATTTAAAAGTTGCCTGGAAGGGTGTTTGTATGAGAACGCTTTACAAGGACACCGACAAACCCGGAGAACTGAGGGTTGTGGATATGAGCTTATTAACAAAATGTAACACCAGGAGACTCGGTTTCAGCGCGCGGGGTTCAGATTTTGGTAAGAATATTCAATGAACTGAAACCACGCACAGCGATATGGCACGCAACATCTGTTGTGTCGTTGCTAAGGGTGCTCAAATGCTCAATCATCACTCGTTGCTCTCACATATTATGTCACTGCAGGATGCTGCTGCGATCATGCCTCTCGGGAATAGATGTCCTACTTCAAATGTGATTTTCGAGTCTGTCTTTAACTGCAGCTGCCGAATTCCATCGACAATCCTTGACCCTGTGGCTGGAATGTGTGTGGGTTTACTCATTGCATTGTTTGTAGACGTATGGATATAGGGACCCATCTGGAGACTCCTAATAGCACTCGGGTGTCTCGGAGTTGAGTGGTGAAGGCCGAAAGCCCGACTTGTGTCGGATCCTGAGAGGAGACCCATCAACAACATACGGAGTGTGATCCTGCACAGTGGAGAGTTGTCAGTTCCACTCCACCATCAATGTGTTCATACCTGTGTGTGTGTGTGTGTCTGTGTGTGTGTGAGAATGAGACAGAGCAGAAAGGCAAAGGGGAGAGAGAGGAAGAACGAGAGAGTGTCTGTGAGATGAATGCAGATTGCTGGCCCTAAATCTGAAGACATCACAGTAACAGTAAGCCCTGGCAGACATGACTCATCCACTGCCCATGCGAGGGAATGTGTTTGCGTGTGTGCGTGCGCGCGTGTGTGCGTGCGCTTGTGTGAGTCTGTGTGTGTCCTCTCTTTGCTCCCCTCTCAAAAAAAAAACATGTATTATCCACACATGTGTCAGATTGTTTCTCGCACTTTATAGCAAGAAGCTGCCTTTTTCATTTTCTGAAAGTTTGCATGTTCTTTCTGTGGTTTAGCAGGTACAGGGGTGGAGCTTTCATGGTGGCATGGGGGGGGGGAGGACCTACACCTCTGTAATCTGATAGCTATCTGTTGTTTTTAAGTTACATGAATGATGGGTTCAAGGTAGTTGTGATGTGTTTCTTGTAAAAACTGTACAAAGAAAGGTTTCCCCCCTACGTGATAACTAACAATGCTAAAGTAGTGTTGTTGTTTTGTAGTATTTAGGTCACTTAAGATTCTACTGAATGCTCCACTAATGTCAGCTTGGAAAGGCTCTTGCCTCCTGCTGGTCAACTCTGAAGAATGCAAGCTCCATCCTGTTTTGATTCACTGATGTTACTAGAAACAGAAAAGTACGTGATGGGTGTGAAATTCAATATAAGATGCCTTTTATATCCAAATCTGGATCAGTGTGCTGTCTGGCTTGTCAAAGATGCTTTAAAGTGTGTTTCTGTCATTCAGCCCAGACTTGAAAATCTATTTATAAATGTCTATTTAAAAAGAAAAAAGGTTCAATAAACAAGACAAAAATAACCGCAGAAAAAAAACAAGTTGGAAGATTCAAGGCTAGTGATTCAAATCTACAAAAGCAGACACAGTTTGAAACGTAGCAGGACCTCGAAGCGAAGCTGACGTCGTCGTTATTTTTAAACATCCAAGCTTGTGCCATATGAGGGACTGTGGCCTGTTGTCGAATTGTGTCCAGTAAACAACCTTCATGCTTTCTACGAACTGTGTCAGCCTGGAATCTGACCGTCTTTTCAGTGTTTCAGTTGTAACTTCTTTCATTGTTACATACTCGACTTTTCCCTCCCTTTCTTGGTATCTGATCAGCATTTTGCCCCTCTCTCTCGCCCTCTCCCATCTCTCCACTGCCTCCACTGGCCCTGGCCAACTCATCTGATAGGACTTGCTCTCATACAATATCAGCCCTGCATTTTTTCCTCTTTTGTTTCTCTCTTTCGTCCGCCTGACGTCAGAGAGGAAACAGAGACGAGCTCGGCACCTCTGATTGGTCAGAGAAGACAACACCCTCAGCCTGGGATTAACCGGTTGTCCTGGATGGATGTTACATATTTTCAAGGCAACTGTGACCCAGAAGCCAATAAAAGCCCTTTATGTTCTCTGGCACGTATAAAATCAAGTCATCAATGCATTAATATTCTACATTAAAACATAAAATGGCAAATTAGAGCTTTCACAATCTTTGACCTATTTTCTTAAAGCAACCTTTGATTGCAGTTTTAAATGCACAATGTGCTGAAAAATCATTAAATGTTGAGCGCAAAAGTCCGTCACTTTGACTGAGAAAACCTACAGCAACAAATTTGTTGCTCTTTATTTTCCATCATTACCTTTAAATCTGGACTTTTTTAGCACTTGCCTGATAAACAATAAGATATATCGTATGCAAATGTGGCGGTAAGTGTGTTGCACAAAACTAATATCCAAAAAGAAAGAAATTTCTTCTTTTTTTTATGATACAGAAATCAAAAATCAGCAAAATACAGTGAAGAAGCAAAACTATGTGAGTAACAAGTGAAACTCAAGGAAGGCAGCCTGATTTGTAACAAGGTGAAACCTGCACTCGAAGCAGATAAGTTTAAAACACTGCAGGAGGGAGACTTCATACGATTAAATATGCTAAATTACTCCTATGGTCCGCGCCTGCATTTAAGAGGTAAGAGACCTTTTTGTGACATTTTGACTTGTCACAGTAGGGAAAACACGGGTCTATTAATGATCCCCAGATTACAGTCCCACTCCTGTGCATGCTGTCTCACTATAATGACTTACAGGGGAACCTAATGGAACCGTGCTATCATTAATCCCATCTGTGCTTTTCCTACTGTGTGGAGTTAAAATGTCAACTGGTGAAACAAATGTACATTTTTCAGACCACTCAAGTGGTCATTGCACTCGAGGGGGATCGGAGCAGTGATGGAGATACAATCATGTCGTCCAAACTCCCACCCCGCCCAGCTCCACCTCTGCTCAGCCTGAGGGTTTGCTGTTGTGATCGATTGGCTCATCCCATTTCCATTCCAGGAATCCCTAAGCAGCTTATCAAGACAGCTCACTTTCCCAAGGACACTGCCCATTCCCATCTCCATGATCCTGGAATCCTGGTCTCTATTCCCACTGTGCGGCGTGGATCTGTGCGCTCACCAGGCCTCGAGCTTCAAAGGAAATGTGTCTATCAGAGAAGACAGCTTTCACGCCTTCGAGCAAACACACTGAATACCAATGCATTGTAGGCGATACTTGTTTGTGTTGATGCATCCTATTGTGTTTAGCCACAGCGTTGTGTAACTTTCAGCACAAATAGTCAAATCCCACTAACACTTACTTACTTTCTTTTAGTTTGGATGCTTTTTTTTAAACCATCTATAAATATCATGTCTATATTATTTTGTTTGGAACATCTTTGTGTGGCATCAGATGCTGTTAGATACAGTTGCTGCCGTTACAATTAGCGTTGATAAATGACCACATAATAGGAAAACATGTAATTTGTATTAGAGTTTGTCTTTATCTCCTCTTACACGCTGTTACATCAGTGATGTCCTGAGCCTCTTCTCACAGTGTCTACACATGTGCAATACTCCACGGGAAACAACCAGAACGTGCTAGAATAATAATTAGAAACGGCTCCTTCTGTTGTTTTAACAACTCAAAGTGACCGCACGTTTTCAGTAAACTGCATTACAAATCATCAGAAGTGGCAGTTTATATGTCCAAGTATAATCTCAAGAAAACTGTGGCTGTGTCCACAGAAATTGCGCTCCCACAAACAAGTCATGTTCTCCATCAACCTGAGGTTGACGTCATTGATTTGACATCTTATGCACTATTTTCTTACAAGCTTGTTGAGGAAAACCGATCCCTCACCGAAAACAACTGGTATTTCCATCAGTTAATCTCTGGAGTTATTTATATTTCTTTTAAAAATCCCAGTTTGATGAGAGCAGAGATATGTACACATCTGAGATGAGATCCTAATCTCAGGGAGTGCCTCCATCAGCTTGAAGCCTGTGGGCCTGTCTCATCCAGATGGAGAGAGCGAGCCCCGCTAACATCAGCCTCAGCCTCAGTGTAAACAACAGAAGGGAGGGTTTATGGAAACTCCAGGGCTGAGACTCAGGCTCCGCACTCCAGCCGAAAAAACCCGAGGCCCAGCCCAAAGTGTTTGTGTCATGCATCCCTCCTGTCGTCCCTGCCCAACTGCAACCTGAGCTGAACCTGCTAAACTCAATTTGCTCTCTCTCTCTCTCTCTCTCTCTCTCTCTCATCCAGCTGCTTCATTAAAGATCAAACCTTTACAAAGGGGGGTTGCACCTGCAAGGAGTCATTCGAGTCATTTAAACTGAACAATACATGTGATGTACACGTATACAGTTCTTTATACAGTGGATTTATCAGGAGGATAAATGGAGGTACTTGGATGAGCTATTTATTAATGCAAAGCATGGTAAAGGCTCAGTGTGCGAGCAAGGAAAATTAGCCTGGCATCTCTAAGTGCATTTGCCTCTCTCTAATCTGTGCTGTCAGAGAAAAGCACCTTCTGATGAAAGGGATATGTCTGCCCCTCCAACAGAATAGCGAGGGGGGGGTGGGGGGGTGACGACGTGCATCTATGCCTTTGAAGAACCGGGCATGAAGTCAAATCCTGGCGAACACGGAAGAGCGTGTTTTCGCTCGCGAGATCCAGTCACCTCTCATCTGCGAGCGGCCGTGTGTTCGCAGGAATAAACACGGAGCTACTACCCAGACTGTGTTCTGGATGGGGCTGGAGCAAGGCCAGTTTAGCTGTGCTCCAATTCCCCAGCTTCATCATCTCTCTTTCCTACCCCCCCCACCCCCTCACCCCCACTTCCCTTTCCCTCCTCTCTCCTGTTTGGAGTGTTTAGTATGCTGGGCCTGGAAACATCACCAAGCGGTGGCTGCCACTGTGTTAAAACACAGCTCACAGGGCTTATCGCAGGTCCACACCAATTTATTTCGCCAGTCTCCGTCTCACTCATGTCATCGCAGCTTGATTGCGAAAAATGAGATGCGGTGAAAATTGCTTAAATCAGCTGTAATATATCAGCAGGAATTTTGATAAATAAGCCATTTTAGCTTTTAAGCAAACTTATCACTTTGCACTTGACAAGCTAGTTGTATCTGTCTGAATTCATTAGTCTGTCAATCATTCAGTCGGCCCATCATTTCAAGTCCAGATTCAACAGAACTATTTAAAGAGTTGGTGTGGAAGCGTTTCTTCCTGCTGCTGGGAGACTGTCTCCTGCAGGCGTCCGTATCCACGCCGCAGCCCCGATGTGTGAACTGATGTTTTCAGGATATGTGGAAATTATAGAAGCAGCTCCTCTGTAACCTTGGAGCCAACACACTCAGCTAGCACAGGAAAAAATGCAGCTCGTAATGCTGTGGCATAAATTCGGTTCATTTCCTCACTTAATACTTTTCACTTGGCTCTCCTGTTTGCAGATGAATCCAAGGTCCGCTCTTTATTCAATTGACTATTCAACATGCAAAGCCCAGACCTGTGTGGCACCGTGGCACTCTCAGCTGAGGCCTTTTACTCTGCGTCATCTATCTCATAACACAGACGGACTGACCTCAGATGACTTTGCAGACACACTCTGCAGTCTACCAGTCACGTGTGAATCTCTGCCTCTCCCCTTGTGGCAGCTTGCTCCACTTCTGATCGCTGCACACATCTGCGCTTTTTCCCGGTGATCTGGAATCAGATGAGACAATCAGAGGAGTTGCGCCACCCATTTGCAACAGTTCACGATTTGTTTCACACAAACAATTCAATGAAATGTACAGATTATGTTGGTATTTGCCGATTAGCGGCTCGGCAAACTGCTGCCTGAAAGCAGCTTAGATGTGAAGGAGGCTTGCCTTTCCTACAGCAGCAGGTCACCAACACACACACTCACAACTTCTATTCCTATTTCTATTCACTATTCCTTTCTCTCTTTTTTTTTTATTTGTTGCCGGACACCTATTTCTTACTCTCCATCAGTCATGCTCCTGTCTGTGAGGCTCTGTAAATATCTGCTACAGACGGAGTAAAGTTCAGCAAAAGGTCAAAAGTGATAAATTCTGTGGCGGCTCGGCGCTCTGTGTCTCACTGTAAAGCCAGAGCTCATGAATGTTTTGGGAGTGTTCAATCCGAGTGCATTAGGACTCCTGCAGCTCTGATTCGACAGATTTCTCTCTCTCTTTTTTTTTTGCATATCATCATTTTTTAAATAACTTTCCGCCCCGCTTGTAAACCATTCCTGTAACTATAAACAGGCCCACTCAGAAATGACGCATGACAGAGCATCCATCCTTCTCGCAGGGTCCTCTCAGCTGTGATACACTGCACCACAGAGATATTCCATTTGATAGAAGACCAGGGCAGCATAAATGATAAGCTGATATTATGTCTTCACTTAAATCAATCAGCTGGAGTTGATCGGCTTCATCTGATTTTGTGAGCGCCCGTCACACGGGGAGACTGAAATACGGGGGGGGTCACCGGGGGGTCACGGCTAGAGCTGCAGTGATACGCTGTAATCAAGCTGAGGTCCGGAGAGCCCAGTGCAGGAAAACATAAATCAGGCAGATGAATTGCAGCTATATTCTGCCTGGGAGGGAAACTGGCACACCTATGTGCCCATAACACAGCGGCAATAAGCTACGACTCCTTTAACCAGATATCAAACACTGTTATCACGAGGCAAATGTTCATACGCAGATACAGAACAGCCTCCTCGCAGTTAATTCCTCCCATTAACAGTGACATTTAAAGATATCTCCCCAGTGCACAGCTGCCAGTGTAAAGTACCTTTTCATTAAGCTCTCACTGTGTGGGCCCCAGGGGTGAGGAGGGGTGGTGTCTGGGAGTGTTTACCTCCATGAGAGAGAGAGAGAGGGAGAGAGAGAGAGAGAGAGAGAGAGAGAGAGAGAGAAGTTCAAAACAAATGACATCCAAGCGCTGAGCTTGGAGATAAAGAGGGAAAGATGAGGTGGGGCGGAAGTGATATAGTGTCCAGATTCACGGGTTGAAACTCTTCCCTGTAAATCACGTGCCTTCCAGAGCAAAGGGCCCTTGCACTGACTTATAAGGGGGTCATATAACGGAAAACGTGAGGAAGAAAATGTAGGAAGCCAGATAATGTATATCACAGCGAGGGCTCGCTCCCCACTGCGCCCCGTATATCATCTCTCGCACCACCGTGTGTTCACTAATTTGCGATCCCGGGGAAATGCAGCACATCGACTGGCCAATCTTTCACCGTTTAGTCTGACTTTAGAGCTGCAACCTTGGGTGACTTTTTATTTACCTTATAAGACCTGCATTGTCGCATTATTCAGTTAATCCACCATCATTGCTCCACGGTGATAAGTGGATATATAATCGTTAAGGCATTAGTGATTAAAAGGGAGTGTTTTGTGTTAGTAGACTTATCTGACCCCAACCGGGCTATTAATCATTATTTTCAGCACAGTTCTGCAAGATGTGTTTAAGTGCATGACCTGCTGACACACGCTGATAGGTAAGTACTTTCTCTTCCACTTCAATAACAAAGCATTAATTCTCCAGGCAGTGCCATACTTTAAACAATCAATGTGCATAGGAGCAATACTCCTGCTGCAGTACAAACTAAAAACATTCTCGCTAAGCTCATAAGACTTTTATTTCAATGAAAATAGCATATCCACTTCACTTTTGCAAATATTTTTAGAAACCAGTTCTAAATATGGAAACATCATTGTCTAAATATAGGTTTGCCTGTATTTCACCTCACTTATGAGGAAAAGTAAATAAATGTTAACTAAATAAAACTAAATAACTAAATTAATAAATGTTTACTTTTTACCTGGAAATTTGTGTGTTTTTTACACTTTAGACTCCTTTTTGAACAACACCCTTTAAACCTTTATAGTAATGCGAGCCTTCTTTTAAACTTAGTCAAAACTACTCCTTGCCAAACCTCAACCCTAGCTTGAAAAAACAACTACATAATGTAAGAAACCAACATCCAGTCCAGACTTCACAGACTTTACCGACACGAAGTTAAACCCTCACAATCTCACAACCAAGACACAAAACTAAGAGTTACTGAAGTCTGATGAGTGGGAGATGAGATTTGCCAGTCGGTCTGTTGCTCCCTCATGCTACAGAATGAGACCGCAACCTTCAAACTGGACCAAAATGAGTTCGACTAACAACCCGACTCAACTCGTCCTCCAGTGTCAGCTTAGTCAAGAGCGATTTCCTTTAACAACCTCTTATTCCCGCCCTGACAGTGAGTAAGATTTCTCTGAACTGAGTTACTCACATGACCCAAAAAGCACTCAAATTCCAACCACTTTGTTCTGACTTGACTCAGACGATGAATCTGTGTTTTCCCAAACCGCGGGTTTACCTGCATGGGAGGAGAAGCTTCCACGGGGTAAATCGAACACATAATTACAGCACGTCCTTGAAATTGTATTTTTCAAAATGGCCTCGCCGCTGATGTTTCACGGTTGCACCTTATTCACTGAGAGGTGTATTTTAGTTACTCCCAAAACGGGAGAGCTGCCTCGAAAACAAAACCCAAAATATCGTGATGTAAATCAAATATCAATGATGATAAACGATGATGCAGATTATTACTGTGATGGTGGCAGGCAGCTGAGATCGCAGGCTTCTCAGAGGAATACTCTGACATTTCAGAGAAGAACGATACTTTGGTTTTTGCTAAGACAAGAAGATCAATAATACTCTTGTGTTTGTGTCTGAAAAACAGCAGGTGATTATCTCAGCATGACAGCGAGAATAAGAGGGAAAGAACCCGAGTACGCCAAAGGTGCAGAGCCATTTTATTATTACTAATACTTGAATATTTCATGCCTCGGGCAGTAGTTTCACGATGAGGGACCGTTATATACTTATAATGCCTTAGATTTTGGAGTTTCACATCTTAGAAAGGAAATACTGCAGATACACACACTCTTTAATAGGCTTTTGGCCTTGATGGTACTTTGAATACAGATAAAGACAAATTGCTTTTGACCTCAGTGTATCGTTTAAAATAAACTTAGGAACTGGAAAACACATTTGAACGAGTTGGATGACCCACTTGAAGGCTGCTTGATTTTTGTTGTTTCCAAGTTCTGGCGTCATCTTTTCAACTTTATTTTTAGCACAACAGCTCAATGTGCTAATCATCTCTTCCAGCCATCAGAGCAGGACGTGCAAGGTCAGAAAATGTAGCCCGACTTAGACGACGTCAATCACACTCCAACCAACCTGAAGATGTGATTCCCTGAGAAAGCAGTGACCACTCGCCTTCACTGTCATACTCATCATCATGTGAACACAGAGAGGGAGCGACAAGCTCAGTTTCGACCACTACAACCACTTCAACATGTGGAAGGGGCGGCCGGGGCTCAGCTGGTACAGCAGCTTGGACTTCAAGAGGGTCGGCAGTTTGAACCCCCATCTCACCCTGTGTGTGTGCTGAAGTGTCCTTGAGCAAGACACTGAACACAGTGGTGGGTGTGAGTGCTGAGCACAGCGGCCACTGTCACTAATGACTTGACCAGTTGAAAGTACTTTGAATGCAGCAGAAAAATGCTAGATAATTGGAGTTCATTTACCACTCGAAAGAAACCCAATACTTCCCAATGAAACTGGGAAATCACATCATGTTACATATTTTTCTTCATTTATTTATCGTCCTGCACCGCTCTTCTTTCATTACGGCTGCTGGAGCTGATCTCAGCTCACACTGGGCAAAGTTTTTAGCTTGTTTTTCAGACTGTGGGATTAATTCAAGCACACACAGGGAGAGCATGTCAACTCTGCAAGGAAAAGCTGCATCCAGGCGACGAACCAAGGCCTTCTCACTGTGAGGAAGGAGCACCAACCACAACTGCTCTGTGCAGCCTCTGTAAACACACAGTCCCATAACATTGCTGGTAGCGCTACATTATTATTTCACTGAATTATCCTTTAATAATTAGAGTCTTCTCTTCATCGCTACTCGCTGCCCTTTATCGAGACGGGTCACACTGGAGCACACACACATTATTACATGCCTGCACAAACCTATATTGGCAGGTTAATTAGAGTGATAGATATCATCGTAGGTGTGACAGAAGGTTTATTTGCAAGGGAAATGAGGGAAATGTAGCCTTTATTAAACGTCTTTCTGCGTGCAACAGGAATCACTCTAAATGCAGCACGAGATGGACAGAATTTACCAGCCAATTTCTTCCTGGTAGGTGTAACATGTAGCTGCTTCATGCTTACAATGCAAAGCAGGACTTGTTTATTTTCATCTGTGCACATTGTAGCCGACAAACATGACAACATGACAACGTATATACTCGTTAAACCGAGCTGATGTCACAACCCCGGTATTTTACTTTGAGCTTATATAGAGTGTGTCTGATGCCCTCAGTCCTCCCACACTGCAGCCAGCTTCTCGTGTTTTTGGGGTAGTTGCTCATGTTCGACGCCCCTTTTTAGTACTTTCCCGTTTCTTAGCCACTAATTAACACACAAAAGGTCTGTCTGACTTTGTGTATCTGTGAATCTTCCCCGTTACATCTATCTGTTTTCCCACTAAACGTTTCTCCAGTTCCATACATATTTTTCTAACTTTTAAGGTTTTTTTTTGGTTTGTTATTTTTTAATTTCATTGGTCGTTCATCAAATGTTAAACGTTTCTAGTTGTGTTCAGTCTGCTTTTTGTTCTCGCTGATGTGGACCTCCAATAATTGCTTGTAAATCTGACGGTTACTTCAGCATAAAGAGCCACAGGGGTGATGGATTGGGATGGAAAAATTCAGCTGCAGAGGACTGACAGAAAACGTGTGTATTTGCTCTCTTTAACGTTGTGTTTTTAAAAACACAGAGTTGCCATTATGTGGCTGTCCTCTTCGACTCAAAGCAACGCTTTGTCTCCAAGGTGACAACAAATTTACATTGTAGCCATGGACACCACCATCCATCACCTTATGTATGGCATTCGGTGGCTTGCAAATCAAAGAGGCATCACTTGCGATAATGCCAGACAAGCTTGACTACGGCTTTCTCAAAGGCAGCAGAAGCGCAGTGATGTGGCAGCTCTTACACGCGAAGAGACGCAGCATCAGTCAGCGAGTGACTGACGGATACATCAATGGGTATGAATAGCTTGTCTTCAGTCGAAAGCCCAACTGCAGTCTCTCACTCTCTGAACAGGAACCATCGGTGCCTTGTTGCATTATAGTCTGTGGCTTTCGTGTCCCTCGGGGGCAACTGGATGCGATACGTGAGGTGACTGATAAGCTCGTCCTTTGGACCTGACGGTATGATATTCCAAGCCAGGTCATCACTTTCACTCCCCATCCTGTAGCAATTCTGACTTCGCGTTATTGAGCTCAGGCCCTCCAGCTGTTTAGAGTGCCATATTTCAAGTAATTGAGTCGTAAGATGCGGGGGAGGGACTGCAGAGCGCAAGTGCATGAGTGTGTATGACAGTGTGTGTGTAATAGATGTTGTGACTGACATGTCAAAGGTAATTGAGTCGTAGGCAAGAGAGCGAACTTGCAGCTGTCAGTCTCATATAAGCTGAGTTCATCAGAATGCATCAGTCCCTTTAACCAATGGAGACAGACGTGTGTGTGTGTGTGTGTGTGTGTGTGTGTGTGTGTGTGTGTGTGTGTGTGTGTGTGTGTGTGTGTGTGTGT
>JAUESE010000027.1:12905357-12919278 GCA_032274725.1 Malacoctenus triangulatus
GTGTGTGTGTGTGTGTGTGTGTGTGTGTGTGTGTGTGTGTGTGTGTGTGTGTGTGTGTGTGTGTGTTTGCATGCAAGCTCACCAACCTTGCATATACAATGTCGCCTGTCAAACAGGGACACTGTGGCAGGGCAGCGTCCCGGTGCTGAGTGTGTGTTAGGAGGCTTTTTATTTTGACAACACTGCCTGAATAATAAATGATGTTTAAACTTGGACAGTCGATCTGTTCAGGCCACGACGCTCAATTTCTCCAAAATCTGAATGATTTATCTACCTGCACTGTCATGCAGAGGTTCACACCTTCCCCTCACGGCAAGAAGATCCCAGGTTTGGGCCCAGGAGGGACTGAGCCATCATTTAAACCAGCAAACTTGTACTGAAAATATAACATATTAGACCAGAGCCACATATATTTTACTGAATTCTGGTAAACAAGCCTGACATTTTGTACACCATCTTCATCCTTTTTTTGCATTTCTGATGATCAGTACACGTTTGTGTTTGAGCAGTCCATTCTTTAGATGTATCTGCAGACTATATGTTTCTGGTAACATGCCATATTTTCATGGTACAATCTTTTTTACTTTTCTTTTGATACTACCCTCTATTTGGCCGGTGCCCCGGGGCACTCGTTCATGCTGTCTGTGACTAAGCTGGATCAGGCAGACAGCTACATAATGTATGGTGATTACGAACGTACAGTGCGGCATCCCAGTGTACATATAATCACATCGCAATCAACCTCTCCTATGTATTAACAGCCGACTCAGATTTGAAAGCGCAGCAGTAAATCTAATCACCGCAAGAGCCTTTCTTTGAGTGTACATCAACTAGAAAACTTCGCTGATCCTATTTTAGGTGTGTTGAATTCTGACTTATTGACTTTGCATCTTATACAACAGTTAAAGCCAGCTAACGGTTTTAAAGCAGAATTCAACAAGACAGAATCTAATCATCAAACCTCAAGGACAGAGCTGAACGGCCAACAGCTGTGCTAGTCTGCACATAATTTGTCTGTCTCCTCCAAGGTCACACTGAGGGAGAGCAAGATGTTAAATAAATAGCAAAGGGTGACCAAGTACGAGGAGGGGGAGGGCGGGGGAAGCCTCTGCATTTCATAATTAACCTTTAATTAGCAGTCTTTTTTCTGATTGATTTCTCTGGAATAATATCGAATGTAAGTAAATGCATCGCCACTGTGGATTCATACAGCCACAACATGTCAGTTTGAAATCTCAGTTACCTCACTTCATGCTCTTTTTGTTGACACCGGCCTCGATGGAGATGCTATCTTCTGTGAATAAATGTCAAGGTGAACACAGCCTCCTGCCAGCAGACTGTTATTTCACTTAGGGGTACTTTCTCCCTTAACACCACAACCACGGTGTGAGGTTTCTCACATCTACTACCGACCCACTTTTTACCTCCGCCAAGGAGGTTATGTTTTCACCTGTGGCACGCAGCTCTTTAAGAAAGGGCCGAGTGCAGGAGGCTGAAGGAGGAGGGAAGCCAGGCAGGGAGAGAGGAGAGGCAGGCTCTGAATGCTAACAAGCCCCGTTGTAATCATGTTGCTCTGTGAGTGAATTCTGTAAAACATCACGTAATCAAGAGTAACTATGACCACCACTAATACGGACCAGTGCTGCGTTTGCCCTGCGTGTGTCCAGGAGCCTCTCCGCAGGCATCTTGTGGAGGTATGTACTCCACTGAGAGTCGTTCTAGTTTATGTTGAGTAATGTCTCGATTTTGAACAAATCGAGAGAAAAAATGCTGAGAACATAGCTACAGGGTTTATAGTTTAATACAAAGGTGTAATTTCTGAAAGAAAAAGTCAGTTGAAACAGTCTTAATGGAGCACATATACACTGTTGATTCACTCACATTTACATGGTCTTATCCACTCTCATTGGAGCTAATGGACTTGTCATAATTTGCTGCTTGTTGGCGTACCTGTGTGGGCTTTTTGAAGCAACTTTAGGCACTGACCAAACGAACAGTTTACTATGTAATTATCATAGCAGGGTGGCGAGGCCATGTCATGTGACCACACAGGCAACAGGGGGAAAAAATACAGTTTGTTTGCAAGCTCTTATTTACTGCTGTACATTTCAAGTAAACAAAGCCTATTTTGTCTCCATCTAAAGATACAGAATGCTTAATCATTTGCAAGTTCCAATACTTCTATTTGCTTTTCTGGATTCTTTTCGTGTTTGTTTACGAAGCCTGTTTCGTAAGAGGAGTTCAAAGACCGTTCAATAATTGGGTTTTGTGATATACTAACTGACGGCACCACCTACTGGCGAAAAAATGAATTACTTTTTTAAGTGACATAAACCTTTGGTCTAACCATGCACAATTCCTCATGTCATACCATCTTCTGTGTTAGTTGATGTTATTTCATTTGGTTGACTTGCACACATTTGGTTGTTGTGACCGTATATTTAAAAAAAAATTCTTTGAGAACAACGGGAGGCCAACCGGAACCTTTGTCTCGGTGATCCTCTCCGTACGGACACAGATGCAGCTGCACCAGGAATGCTAACCAGCTGTGCAGCTAGCCTTGCCGGTTGCAGCTGGACTGAGTCATTTTGTTTTTCTACACTGACTGTCGATGTGATTTATCGCCCAAAGGTGAATGACAGTGGTTGTGTTGTGTAACTGTCACGGTTTTGTGGAGATTTCACGCATCGGAGACGCTAAAAATGAGAGAAGGGTAAGTAGGTTGCCACCTTGCTAAG
This sequence comes from Malacoctenus triangulatus, assembly GCA_032274725.1. Taxonomy (NCBI): domain Eukaryota; kingdom Metazoa; phylum Chordata; class Actinopteri; order Blenniiformes; family Labrisomidae; genus Malacoctenus; species Malacoctenus triangulatus. Next base: position 12,908,096 of record JAUESE010000027.1, read on the forward strand.
CATTAATGACAGAGCTAGGTGGCTAACTTCAAAAGCTACACATACCAGTGCTAACGACTCTCAGCAGCAAATGATTGCTTTGGAGTTAGCGTTGCTCTCACTGAGCGATTTTGATGTTGATGTAGACTGGTTTATTTTGAGCTGATCCGCTTCACTCGGCGATTTGACAGCTTGTCTTGGCGGTTAGTGATGTCTACCGATAGCAGTTGTCGTTAATTACCTTTAGCAGCTAGCTGTCAAAAGACTCATGTGAGCTGTTCATCAGGCTGGCAGCAGCTGTCTTCACATCTTGCCCGTGGGTGGGGTCGAGGCTGCTTTTTCTCAATTTTCAGGCAGCAACACTTGCCGGTGATTTGTCGAAACGCCGGCGACCAGTTGAGCCTCAGCATTGTTCCTACCTGCTATGTGTGCCGTTCACGCCCATATATAGGTGCAAGGTATTCGGCCAGCACGTAGCTGAGACCACCTGGTGCCAAAAACGTGCGTGTAGACAAGAGCGAAAGGAAGGTCGGTTATATTAGTTTGTGACTAATATAAAGTACATTATGAGCTGACTTTGCAAACATTTTTTATATCCCGTACTGTTTCTTCTCCAGATAATTTCTGTGTTTAAGAATTTTCACTGCACACTGACAGTGAGTTTTACCTTTTCTAAGCCTGACTCGTTGCTTTTCTTTCTCTGCACGTCTGCAGATTGTGTGTGTTGTGACTCAGCCCTTGTGTAGCCATGGAGAAGCCCTTTAGGATGTGGGGGGCGATGGAGCGCTGCACCCTGACTCTGGCCTCCTGGTCCTGGGGAGCCTGTCGAGTCTCCCTTCTGGCCCTCATCCTCACCTTCCACCTCTACGGAGGATTCTTCCTCCTCGCTCTCATCCTGGCCTCTGTGGCCGGTATCCTTTACAAATTTCAGGACGTTCTCCTCTACTTCCCCGACCAGCCCTCCTCCTCGCGCCTGTACGTTCCCATGCCGACGGGAATACCGCACGAGAATGTGTACATCCGCACCAAGGACGGCGTGAAGCTCAACCTCATCCTGCTTCGCTACACAGGAGGAGACGCACCTCCTGGAGTCACGTCTGGCAATCAAAGTAACCCCGCTTCCTCTGCTCCACCTACCATCCTTTATTTCCATGGCAACGCCGGTAATATTGGCCACAGGGTGCCAAACGCCCTGCTGATGCTTGTAAATCTAAAGGCCAATGTGGTGCTGGTGGATTATCGAGGCTATGGAAAAAGTGAAGGGGAGCCCAGCGAGGAGGGGCTGTACCTGGACGCCGAGGCCACACTGGACTACGTCATGACCCGACCCGACCTGGACAAGACAAAGGTGATACTCTTCGGCCGCTCACTAGGAGGCGCTGTTGCAGTGCGCCTGGCGTCAGTTAACCCTCATCGTGTGGCTGCCATCATCGTGGAAAACACCTTCCTCAGCATCCCCCACATGGCAGCGACACTCTTCTCCTTCCTGCCCATGCGTCTGCTGCCCCTATGGTGCTACAGAAATCAGTTCCTCTCCTATCGGCAGGTGGCGCTGTGCAGAATGCCTTCGCTGTTTGTGTCTGGCCTGTCAGACCAGCTCATCCCGCCAGTTATGATGAAACAGCTGTACGAGCTGTCCCCCTCCCGGACTAAACGCCTGGCCATCTTTCCAGAGGGCACACACAACGACACGTGGCAGTGCCAGGGCTACTTTGCAGCTTTGGAGCAGTTCATGAAGGACTTGTTGAAGAGCCACGCCCACGAGGAGAGCGCTCAGCCCTCAGCTAGTGTCACCATCATCTGAAAATAATTTGCAGACAAGTGACCACAGATTCTGGGCTGGGAAAATAAATTTGTTTATCAGTGGGACTAAATTGCTTTTTTGAAAAGAATGTACATTTTTAATGCTTTTGTCTGGGTTTATATTTTATTTCACCCTTTTTACCTTTATGTAAATTTAACACATTCTGAAATATTTTCACGAGATAAAAGTTTTAAGTAAGGGTAACACTTCTTTGTTTTGGGTTTGTTTGTGTTGAAGCTTTGACTGCATGTATTTATGACTTTTGATGAATGAAGCCAGAGCAGACTTGTCACAACCATGTAAGATTTGCTACCATTAGTCTGCTGAAATAAATTGCAAACACTTTCTCATTGCATTGTGACCATCAAAGGGCCTATCGAGAAATGACTTTCAAAAAAGATATTACAAACTTGTTGATTCCCACAATTTGATACTGATGTAAGAGTATTCTGTAAATATGTGTATCTTTGTTAATACATTGCACTCTTCTGTTCTGATTTACCCTGTTTTGAGTATGTGGGATAACATTTTCAGAGCAATACTTTGAAGAGCATAAAAAAGTGTGTTTTCTCCCCTTTAAGGAAGGAACATGGTCCTGTATGTGCAGTAGTTGCTTGGCATATGTTGACACTGGAAGAATGAACAACCGTTTTTCTTGAGGCATAAACGCTTGTTGTCACATACACAAAAAAGTGTTGGCTGAGATCAAATGGTCAAGAGAAATGACTTGGCATTTCTGGTACTTCTGCCTGCCAAAAATAGCTACTGAAGTTCTTCTTTCCTTTCTAACTGCTTGTTTTTTATTATAATTTGGGTGGGTTACGAGCTACTGTGGCCTGTTTACAACGAGCAGGTTTCACTTATATCTGAGTGACTACTATAGTTTTTAAAGAAAATTTGTTCTTGTGTGCTTTTTACTATCGGGCTAGGCTTTTTGAAGTCTGTCCTAATACAACACCATAACACATGCCAGAGCGTGGAGACATTGGTTGCTGTAATCCTCTGGTTGTAATCCTCATGTGGACATCCAGTGCACACGTTGCATCCAAACCCAAAAAAGCCTGAAAAAGAAATTGGACCGATCCAAATATTTAATTGTGTCAGGCAACCCAAGTTTATTCCTGTATCACTGTCGAGACTGAATAGTTTTTCAAAATTCTGTGAAAATATTGTGAAATAAAATTAACAAATCTCTAATTTTCTTTCAAAGAACATCAGTAGATCCAGGTTTGGCTTATTGTAAAATATTGCTAAAATGTTTCTCTAAGGAAATAGGACAGCTGCAGGCTACATGAAGAGAAAACAAAAATTTCCTTGGAAAAGCCCCCAATTTTTCTCGGTAAAACATTTCTTGTCGACGGACCCCTACTGTTGTGTGCTTTGGATAGAAAAATTTGGAATACATACGATGCATGAGTAGGTGTTGTATTAAGCTGGTCTTTGAAAAAAAACTGGAACACCTCAAAAACAAGGATAAAGTGCGAGCAATTCTTTTACTCAGTGTATTTATTTGTTTTCACCATCAGCTTTGTAAATGTAAATTGGAGAATTCTGTCACCTCATGATTATTGTGGCAAAATGGCTTTACTCACTTGGAGGGCTTCTAATGAGCTAATTAACCTTTCCCGCATGTCTTCCATGGGGTGACGAGTGAAAGACCGACTATCTGTTCATGCTTTCTCAATGCCGCACGCTGCACCGCAGCGGGAACAAAGCCATTTGAATACACTCGACAGATCTCTTGAGCCATATGTGACTGCTCTTTGTGAAGAGAGTGCTGAGCAAAATTCGACAACACCAAAAGACCAAGGGTTTTTTGTTGTGTGTCAGTAATGACAACTTGAATCATGGGTTCGTATGAATGTAGATGGCGGTCTTACAAAAAAGGAGTACGTTGGAAGTCTCTTCCGGTTTTTGTGGCTTTCTTTTTGTCCCACTGAGCATTTCCTGACACTTTTCTATTACATCAAATCCATATGCTGAGGTAGAGCACATGAGGACACACACTCAGTTTGGTCTGCTAGCTTTGTTTTATACACTTCTGCATTACGTCACCTCTATTTATTTTGAAAAGGTAAACACAGAAAGTCGGCTATGATTTGGTTATTGTTTTGCTCGCTTGTATAAAGTAAATTTAACATGTTTTTTTTATCCAAGCCAATGTCCATCACCCTGTCAACCATCCAACTGAATGTGTTTTCTTACAAGCTCATTAGCCAGGTTTGGTGCAAATGCACCAAGGAACATAAATGTATATGTTCCCGTGAATAGATTGTAATGAATATCACCGCAATAGGTGGCATCTTTTGAAAACTACAAGCTGCATTAGCAAACTGGCATGTGACCACAATGAGTCTGCACAATGCTGAGGTACTTTGTGTACAGTACATCCATCACGGCTCGCTGTGGCTGTAAAACTGACGAAGCATCATTGGAGTCTGCAAACCGAGGGGCACCTGAATGAGTCATCTCTATCCTCAGTTTGAGTGATTTTACATCTTTGGGGTTTCTTTCCTTTTCTATTTTCAAACAATGTCAGCTTGTTTTGTAAGCGCACATTTTCACTTTCTATTTTCTGTACTGTAACATGCAATAAATTGATACAATGGAGTTCGTTCTTGTTGTTTTAATCTTTTGCTGGAAGACTGTTTTTCTCAAAACTCTGCATCACTTCACTTTTCATTTCTGGGAACCAGTATTTTTTTTTTTTTAATTTTTTATTTTTTGCCATTCAAAGCCTTACATTTACACTTCCTCTTTTTTCATTGCATGAAAATGTAACCTTACTTGTCATTAATAACATATTTTTGTCTTCATCCACACAAGCTGGTTTTCATTATATAGTCAGGATCCCCTTTCACAGGGATCATTAGTTTTCATTTGGAGGAGATGTACTTTTGGAGTTGGAAGATACAAGGGGGGGGGAAATTTTTCTTGGGCTGCTTGTCAGACAGGAAGCTGTGAGTGTGGTTAGCTGAGCGGAACAATCAAGGGGGAAGCTGTTTTTGCTCAATTTGTACTGTATTTATTCTGCGTAGTCCGACGAAGCTGAATCCAGCCGCTCAAGGACGAAAACGAAAGTTAAGGAGGCTTTCCCGCTTTTAGCCACAAATGAATGCAATGCGAGTAGTTCATTGAGAGTTGTTGGAAAAGTAGAGACTCACCACTTGACAAAGGCAAAGCAATGTGGATAAAGCAGGAGAGTGGTCATGCTTCTCCTCTGAATGCCAGGGAATGTTTGGACCCTGCGATGGCCCCTCTGGCTGGAGAGAAGTCCGGGACCGGACGGCGAGCAGGTGAAGGGAGGCTGTCCTGGCCGGTTTTCCTGCTGGCTCTAGCTGCCATCACCTCCTCCTCTCTTTCAGTTCTGTCTATGCACCAGCTGGTGGTTCTCAGAGCCGAGGTGGAGGGGCTCAAATCGGAGGTCTGTCGCAGGAAAGAAGAGGGACAAGGGGCCAGAGACAGAGGCCAGGTGAGTGACCGTCAACTGTCAGGGCAGAGATGCTGCAACTGCACAAGACCGAGAAGACATTGTGTGTTGTTTGTGTAGAACGACAGTATCAGCGGCAGGAGAGGCAGCCAAGAGTACCTGCAACAATCTGAGTTCCGACATTCCTCCAACCCTGTGAGGAGGAAAAGAATGGTCCCGGGAGCAGAAACATTCGGTAAAGCAGGGTGTGCACTTAAAGAAATGGACGGGAAAATCTCAGGATTCTGGATGCTTCTTGTGTTTACTGTGAATTTGATCAAATAATTTGTGGTACTTAGTGTCTGAGTTTACATGTCACTGTAACATTGTTAAGAATGGTACCATATCAGAGTAAAGTTTTCCTTTATTTTCAGGGTGTGGATTAAAAAAAGACAACTTTTTTTTACAAATAATAAATATGAAAAATGTAGAAGTTATTTTATTTTTTGTATCATTTTATGAATGCTCTAGACTTTTTTATATGCTTTTTTCAAGTATGTAGTTTTACTCACACTTCAATAACAATTTTGCTCCACAAATACATCCTTTCACACAGTAAAGACAAAGCTGAACAATACATTTTAGGTATTTATTAACATTTCTTTCCATCCTCTCCACAGTTTCTCAGTCCTGTCTGCAGTTGTTGCCAAACAGTAGCAGAAATACCTTCATCAAAGGTACAGTATGTATGACCGAGGATGTGATACTATAGTAATGGTCAGTTGTATATGCAGTGTTTATTGCCGAATGACATTAGCAGATTTCTCTAATGAAATGTCCCGTACTGCATCAGAAATTTCCTCAGACATCTACACAGGCCTCCCCTGGCAGGCTGGGCTGAGGCGAGGTTCTGCCCTGGAGGCAGTCAGTGACCGCATTCTTGCCCGAGAGGAGGGCTACTACTTCGTGTACAGTCAGGTTGGTCGATTTTTCTCTTCTGCCCTTTTGTCGGTGTTCCACAGGGTGGTGCTGCTAGTCTGCCTGGAAATTCCCAGTTTCCACCACATGGTGCAGAAAAAAAGGGGTGTGCTCAATCCGAGCATGTAGTTGGTTAAAGGACCTTGAATGAAGGTCAGATAAGGAGGAGAAAAAAATGCTCATTATGCATGCAAAATTGATGAATGCTATGCAAGCCACACCAGTGCTCCACTTCATGCCTTTGACTCAGTAATTCATATCCGCACAGGTCTACTACAGGGATCCCACCTTTGCAATGGGCCATGTGGTGATCCGATGGAAGAGCCACATTGTGGGAGACGAGCATTCACATGTTTTTCTATTCCGCTGCATCCAGACGATGAACCGTGAGACGCCCTATAACACCTGCTACACAGGAGGTGAGCTTGGTCATGTCCACCTATGTCCACCCTCTCACACAGGTTGAGCAGTTTGTCCTAATCGCCAGCTGTGCTTTTGTGAGTGTGCATATGTGTACTTGCTATTGTTGCTAGGACCTAAATCTGTTTATACACCCAGATTATGGAGATTTGTTCATCCTGGGGGGAAAAAATTGCAAGGTCCAATGAGAAAATAAATACTGCTACTTCATCTTCAAGGAGATTTCAGGGTGAAGGTTAGAGTAAATGGGTTGGGCAAGTTCTGTAGTAGGTGAGGTTCAGTTTATAGTAGGTCTGCAAGGAATACATGTAAGTTAATGCAATGTCCCTAGAAGGCAATAAAACACTTTGGTGTGTGTGTGTGTTTCTGGATGGGTTTATGTGACTTGACAGGACCATGTTACTCATTCGCAGTGATCAGTGTTTCTGTCTGAAGGGAAACAATAAAATGTCTGAGGGAATTTGAGGTCAGAGTCTGAAGAAGGCGTTTGAATTCCCACAGGCATTGTGAAGCTGGACGTCGGAGACTACGTGGAGCTTCTGATCCCTCGACCTTCAGCCAGTCTTTCCCTGGATGGAGATTCTACCTTTCTGGGAGCCTTCAAACTGGGTTAAGAGTGTGTCGCCTCACACTGAACTCCAGGATTGCTGCGGCGCAGTCTGAGGAGAGGGTGCCAAGCGAGACGGCTCCAGTGTCCTCACCTGACTTCAAGTGTTGTGAGGAATATATAAGTAGCAGCTTTTATTTGCACTGGGTGAAAATGACTGTGTGACTGTGTGCTTGTTTAACCTGAGCTGACAATGAAAAGATGATGAGGTGAAAGGTGATGTCCTCAGTTTTGTTGTGTTCATTCAATACTGTCAAAACTGTCAAGTGTGTTTTCTTAAAATAAGCACAAAGTTGTAAATGTCCAACTTTTACCTGTGTGAAAACTATATAGTCTCATATCTTCTTGCTAGCCATTACATTTTAAGCCATTAAAAAAGCTGTTTAGTAATAGTTTGTAACTGCAGATGTATCTAAAAAAGCAACGACTGTAATGGTTTGTTTTTTATTGACAGTGTGTCTGTTTTTTCCAAATCTGATTCTGGGTAAAGGTTTTGTCCTTCTGTCACTTGTCCCTGGAAGGAATGAGTCCTATAGTGGAACAAAAGCTGAGAGAGAAACAAAAAGCTCAGGTTGAACACTATCAGCAAAAGAAATCAGGCATCAGTGCCTATTTTTAGCTCGAGGCAAAACTGTAACCAAACGTCGTCTCTACTCTTAAAGTAGAAGATCAATGAATATGTCGTGCCTGAAGACTACGGAGGAAGAAAGAGGAAAATGTTTTTTTATCTAGTGATTCAGAGATTTCTATCATGTAAAGCTCGAGGCAGACACCGAGCGGCTGCAGTGACGTATTTTTGACAATGGATTTTTATGACTTTAACATAACTTGGTTGACATTATGGGAATCCGATCAGAGTTTTTAGTTGTCTGCAGAAAGGGAACCATCACGATCATCGATGCCGAACTCGTTCAGATGACAAGCCGAGCGGATCCCTGCTTATTCTGAGAGAGAGGCAACAGATTACATCACGGATGGCTGAAACAGTTTATGTTGCAGCCCAAAATTCTGGATACTTTTGCATAAAAATTTAACCTAACAAGCATTACTCAAGAGAAAAGGTTCAGGCCCATGAACTGCAAATTAAAAATAGCCACGACCCGTCACTCAGAATTAAACTGGCAGCCTTTCACTGAAAGGAAAAGAAATGATTCACCATGCTGCAGTGTCACCAACTAACATTGTCCTTCATGAGCAGAGAGCCCAGATTTGAACCAGGGTCTTTTAGCTGTGAAGCAAGATAACTAACCAAGAAACATCAAGCTGTAAAGCTTATGTCCCCAGAAAAGCAGAAAAACAATAAAAGACAACATTTCCATGCCACAACATTTTATCAGTGTGGTTAGGTGTTGGATCGTACGCTTTCTCTTTTACCTTTCTCCACACACACACACAAATCATCATTTTGTAGTCCTTGCTTGCTGCCATACTCTCTCTTGTCGCTTTGTGTTCATCTATTTGCAGCACTCACACAGGCCTTCTGTCCACTGGGGCAAAGAGTCAGACAAAGCCCAGTGGGTGGTCACTTCTTCACCAGGCGTTTTGCCCCTGGAGTCATGGCTCCGTTTGACAACAAGGAAAAATCAAAAGGAGAAAGCCTAAAATAGAAATCAGCCCAAAAAAGATTCATTGAATAACAGAAACTATGAGTGAAAGAGGCGTGTGAGGCTCTTTGAAGCTGAACTGCAGTGGGGGTGAGCAGGCCAGACAACAGGGGGGGCGCCATAGAAGTCACTGATGGCGTTTGATGATCTGGTAAACAGAGCGGGCGGCTGGACAAACAGCAATTGACTAAACGAAGAAGAAGGAGGGTGTAAGAAAAGAGGGGAGTGGAGCACAGACCTCTCCTATAAATGTGTCAAGCATGATGCTCTCCCCCTCCCCATCCGCCTGAAATGTCTTTGTGTGGTGCCATGGTGACGGCTTGTCTGTTGGCGGAAGCTGATGTCATTGTGGGATCGGCTCTCAAAAGAGAAACCAGCGTCTGACCGGAGCATCAGGAAATGAGACCTGCTGTGTACACATGCTGGCAAAGTGTCGAGTTCACACACTCATGGCCATAGTGCAAGTGCTCAAAGCTGTATGACCGAAAAAAAAAAAACATTCAAAGAAGCTGATTCTCCAAGAATCTTTGAGGAAAAGTTTGATAAAACATGCTTCTTTCGTCGGCATCGACAAAGACTTCCAGTTCTGAACACAGGCCTTCATGTAATTCTTTGGGGGGAGCAGTTTAAAAAGGTATCACTTCCAGTCTACTGACATGCCAACTTCGTGTGGATGTAACACCAGTTTGCTAAAGACTAATCAATACCCTGAAACCCATCTCAGCATCGACAAAGTCAGGCTTTTGGTAAAGATTAAAGAAGTGCGAGTTACAGATGAGTTCAGAACATGTCTTCAGTACGTGAACATTGGTCAATGTCCTTGAGAGACATTTTCCAAGGTTACTGGTCACTGATCACAGATTTTCTTTTAAGGATGATGGACTAATCCTTCATCTTGCTGAGGTCTGTCTCCCTGTTTGAATTATTTTCTCAGGCTACAACACTTCTCTGTCCCAGCATTGCAGCGTCCCTATCTGCACTCCCGATGTCCCCCCTCCTCCCTCGCTGGTTTTCTGGCAGAGCAAGAAAAGCTCTGAAAGATGACGGGAGCTAGGGGTGGTCTCTGAATCCTGATTATCAAAGAGAATACACTCTGTTTCTTCATGCTAATACACAAAATGCAGTTGCACATAAATGCACATTGTACACCCCTGCATGCAAGCAGCGCTTTCCTCCTTGACTGGGTTTCGATTGCATGGTTGTTCCATGTACGTGGTTGTGTAGTATTTGAGGATTACTTCGATCTGATGCAGTCAGCCCAAAGTAATCAGGCTGATCCCACGGCCTTCCAGCTGAACTGGCAGCATCACTATGTGGATTTCTCATTTAAGTGAGGATTTGGTTTATCAGCAAACTGGATTGTGCCATCCGTTACTCCAAATTCACCATGTCAGCTGCACTTTTTCTCTTCATCGATTCAGCCGAGTAAGACACTGATTGTTTTTTATCTGAAAAACGTGACTGACCCGAAAGGATAAAGAGGTTTATTTGTTTTTAATGGCGTTACTATGTGATCAGGATTAGCATTTCTCCACAGTCTACATACGATCTGCTTGAGCATGAGCTGATCTATAATTTATCCGCCTCTGCTTCTGTCTAGAATCAAACCACGATGAAACGGCAGGCGTTCAAAAAGAAGTGCGAACAGATTTTAAAGTCGTCTCTACTCAACTCTTCTTGATGAATCTTTAATTATTTCACAGGCATTTTGTCTTCAACGGAACACAGGGAAAACTTCAATCGGTCGACACAAGCGAATGAAAACTGAAAGAATCTGATTTGTATCAACTCCTCCATTGCACTCATGACACACTCCTTCTTCATGACTTTATGCTGGGCAAGAACCACAAATAAGCAATCAGCCAAATGAGCATTTGTTTGAACTGTGGCTCAGAATGACCAGAGAAAACCTGTACACACACCGAGCATGCACACGACTAACAGGGTGGCCATCAACCTTGGACTTGAACCAGGGACCTTCTTGCTGTGAGTCAAGAATGCTAACCACTCACCCTCAGTGGTGGACAAACTACACTTACAAACTTCTGATATAGGCAATATTATACAAGAAAAAAAAACACAAGTCTGTCTGTCTGTACATGTAGCTAGTCTTTGCCAAAAGCAGAGACAGGAGAGAATAAACACAGCAAGGTGGGTGAGAAGGCAGGTGGAGAGAAGTAGCAGAAAACAAAGCAGGCAGCAGCACAACTTCTCTCTGCTGCTTTTATGTCCTCCTGCTTTCACTATAAGGCTTCACTTCCACTCTATTGTTTGAGTGCTGGGTTCTCCGCCTCTACTACACAGCATCATGCACACACACACACACACACACACACACACACACACACACACACACACACACACACACACACACACACACAC
>JAUESE010000027.1:13080487-13094519 GCA_032274725.1 Malacoctenus triangulatus
ATGGTTTTATGGCTTCACTGTGATGTTGGCGATGTAACGCCAAGATAAGTGGCGTGCCTCAAGGACTTTAGCTGCATCAGTGATCTTTTATGAAGATAAGTAGAATATTAAATTGAATAGATTAGCAAAAAAATTGCTTTCCATTTTTCAAAGAAACATGAATTTCAAAAAGTAGGCCAAAGAACATAATGAGCTTTTAATGACTCTTGATGTTCAACCCATCATAAAAATACCAGGTTGCAATACCATTATGTACCACAAGGAGGGGAGGAATTAGCCTTTTTACTGTTGGATTTTGGCCCCTGATTTAGTGATTTATGCTGGGATGTGACTGTGACGGACGAAGGAAAATCTTCACCAGTCAGCTCATTATCTTTCAATCAAAATAAGATAATGTTATAAATTAAAGAAATCAGTCGTCCTCTGTGGGTTTTTTTTCATGTGACTCTGATTTCCTCCCGCTGTCCAAAAACTTGCAGATGAGGTTAATGGTGATTTATGTTGCCTGAAGCTGTGCGTGTGAGTCTGCCTCTCCATCCCACCTGTGATGGATCAGCAGCTCCTCCGGGGTCGCACCCTGCTTGTGTCCAGTGTCAGCTGGCTTTGGCTCCAGCCTGCGAGACCTCGAGTCGGACGATTCACCACGCGATTCCTCAAAGAAACGAACTGTCTGAGTTTGATTTTGAGAATGACAGCTGGAGTAGTCAAATTCAATGGATTACTGTCAGATTCATATTTTACTCTTAAGCTCTGTTCCCATTCTGGAGCTCACACTTACACCAGCTTCTTTCATGTCAAAATTTAATTATCGTATTGACAAAATTTGGCAGAACAAGCAGCTGGGTGCCGGAAACGGTGACTCATGTGAAAAGGATGTTGACTACAAAGTGTGTCACAGCGTTTAGATAACTGAACTGGGTTACAGGATACAATAGTGATTCAGTAAATATAGGTGTTGGTAGGAGATTTATCTGAGAGTCCGAGTGATTTTAACGGAGATGAATACAGATAAAAGACAGATTGAGAGTCACACTGGAATGCCTCCAACAAATTCACTCCCACTCTTCCTCTCTTGCCCACGCACTCTCTGTTACTGTGACGTCCACTCGTCTTTTTTACTCCTCCGCTCGGCTGCGGAGGCGTTCTGCTCTCCGCTCATTCATGCGGCGCCACGCTATCGCCACGTTTTCCGAGTGGACGGTGTGCGCCGCGTTCAAAACTCCGCGGAGGAAGAGGAGGTGGAAGGAGAGGGAGAGGAAGCGACCATGTTTGGCTCCATCCGAGGCGCATCAGATCGCTCCTGATTATGCTAGCGTCGTGATCCGGCCTCACATGAGAGCCAGCCTCTATCAGATGACATTACGTTACTAGCGGTCACGCTGGAACACGTGGAAAACGCTGACCTATATACAACTTTACTCACTCTACAACGTGAAAATGAAGCGTTAACTATGCAGGACTCGCGTAAACAGATCTCGATCTGTCTTTAGAAGGCGTAGCAGCTTCAACTGTTTAACTGTTACCATTTAACGGTGGCAGGATGTGTTCCTGGCACAGCTTAGCTTACTACAATTATAGTATTTAATAGGAGCAGCTCGTTCTCGAGTTGCAAGTCGCACTTGAAATGCATGTAACACCGCGCACAATCTTCTGGGAACGTGCTGTGACGATCCGAGGTTCATCCTGACCCTTTTCCCTCCTCGCATGAACTTTGGGCTCATCTCCCTCCGCCCTCTAAATGCCGCTTGAGGCTCGAAAATTATGGAGATGGTAGAAAGCAAACGCACAGAAAGAGCCACATGGTAATTAAAGGTTTTCCTCTACAAGTTCCCTCGGTAAGGTTTTTTTTGCCAAATGCACATTTGGGAGCTCGGGTGTTGTTGTTTTTATTGGCTGGTTTCGTTTGGGTTGATTGTCGGTCGTTCACTGATCAATCTTCTGGGTTTTTTTGCGCGGACGTTTGTTTCGGAGACGAGAGCGTCATGCTGGGATGACGGGCCATTATTTGTTTTCTTCCTTGTGTAAAAAAAAAACACACAGTTTAGTTTGTGAATTACTTTTATGGTAATTTTCCACATCTAATAGAAAAGTGTAGCTTCTTCTTGGAGACACTGATACGCAATTAAAAAGCAATTAATTGTGCTGAGTGATTTCCCAAGTCACAAATTCTTTAGATTCATTTATTTTAAATTGAATCCCACCACTAATTGTTTTATATTGCCAAAATATGAATGAACAAATCCTCTTTATTGATTTACACATTATCTTTATGCTTTATTATTATATATTTATTCTTATATATGACTTTTTTTCCTATTTTGCTGCTTGTTTAATTTATTTATTTCATCATTTTGTTTGTTTTTGAATTGGTTTGTTGCCTTTATAATTGATGCCTCATGTTTCAATGATTCATTAAGGACTCTAATTAAGTCAAATTCATTTAGTTGTACAGTGATCACAATGTGGCACCTTGTGGGGTCACAACATCCCCACTTCCTGGGTGTAACACAACCACACAGACTTATTTAGATGCCTTTATTCCTGTTGTAGGTCTGTTTTCTGCAGGTGGGGCATTTACAGCAGTGGCAGAGAGGAAGACACAGAAGCTTATGGGGGTTTCAGCACAGACCTGATTGAGCGTCACTTTTTTTCCAGCACAAAAACAACTGAAATCTGAGGTTGCCAACTCGGTTCGCGCTGTACCGTCGGAGCCAATCGAGCGTCCGAACACCTGATCCTCCTCTCATAAAGCAGCTGGAGGGGAGAACAGAGGAGCCCGGCGCTTTAGAGCTAATGACCTGTGCAGTGGAGGCAGAGATGGAGCTCCAGGAGAACACAGACATCAGCCAGCGATGGACGAGCTGCAGCCACGGTTTCACAGACCCACATTAGCATTGTCATTTATCTACAACTGAAGCAAAACGAGTCAAAAAGTAAGATTTACCTCGAAGTGAGTCTCATGGCTTCTAAAATGCTTTGTGGCTCTACGTTCTGCGACTCAGTGATATTTTTAAACATCAGCATCAGAATTGATCGAAAGACTTTAGCCTCTTTTTGTTCAGGTCTGAAATGTTTTGTTTGAACACATCTTGGCCTCATTTGTTGTTTTCTTTGAACAACAAATGAGTTTCAGAGAAGTTTTGAGAGAAACATGTTGGTGAAATCCATCATGTTCAGGATTTTCATACATTTTTTAAGAGAAAAGTTAGTTTTTAAACAATAATTTTCCATTCAAAGAAGATGCTATGATCCTGTGCTCTTCTTACAATATTCCAACCTGCTGCTTTATACAAAGTGTTGCAGCTCATTCAAGAAATCCTGACTGTTTACTGCTGAAAAAAAATGACACAAGCATGCAGGGGAGAAAAACAAAGCTGATTGGCTGCAAAGAGAAAGAAAGAGAGACTGAAGGGTCAAAGCAATTAGCAGCTTGATAAGAAACTGCACCATTCACTGGTGCAGTGTGGTTGTTTGCCTGCTAGCCATGCAAGCTGCAGCAGGTTATGTCCTCATCTCAACCGACGTTATTTCCTGTCCCAACAGCTCTTCGCCTACGACGCGCACACCATCACAAAGAGAGCCGCCGCGCGAGTCTACCTGGAAGACTGCGTGGGTGTGTTGAGTTTGCGGCACCTGTTATCACCGGGAAAAAAAAAACCTACACATTGTCTCTCTTACAAAGTCTCCGAGGTTCTCTCGCAAATCTCCACTCAACTTTCACCCGACCGGAGGTTTAATCCGCTGAAGTGTCTGAAACCAGCCGTGTGGGCATGCAGAGCTTTCAGCAGCAGCAAACACAATCAAGTTTTTTTGACGTAGGAAGACAAACGCTCTCCGTGACATTTGTTTGCGAGACAGTTTAAAAGTTTGGCAGGGGAAAAAAAAAGGATATTTTTTCCCAACTGGTTTCTCCCACTTATTTACTATCACCTTCAACACTCACTTTAATCTCAGGTGAGGGTGATTCATAAAACTGGAGAATAATTCCAAGGCCGACAGTGGTTGTGTAAGTTCCTCTGGAGGTGTATATGAGTCCAAATTAGCTCCTGTAAGGTTTCCTGTTACGTGCGGTGCTGCAAACTAATCTGTCTTTGGCCAAGCCCAGGTCAGCAGGGGTGTGGCAAAGGTGGCAGCTTCTGGATCTGATCCACTCACGAGGCAGGTCAGGGTCGGAGCGAACCACCTGACACACTCTCAAACTGCAGCGTAAACACAATCTGTTGTCAGCCACTCGGAAGGTTTAACATCCAACTCAAGGAAATCTCCAGCAGATTATTGAAGCATAAACCGCAGCAGTTCTCTGAAGGTGGTGCTTACTGGTAAGTCAGGTCTCAACTTAGCCGTGTTAGCAAACAACCAATATGACTAAGCAGCTTAAGGAGTGTGAACATTAAAACTCCCAAAGCCCCTAAGCAAGGCTGAGCCTCGACCCCGACCACATGGTTTCGGAGGTTGTCGTTGAACGCTGCATTTGTGTGCCACACTTCAGCCATCCGTGAGTCACATACGCAAACTTTACACGTGGAAAGGTGACGCGCGAATTTACTCAGCAGATTTTTTCCTCCAAAATAAAAGTGTCCCGCTTCTGTGAAATCATTCAGAGCTCAGTAGAAGTCAATCCAAACACTGAACCCAAAGCTTCTTTTCTCATTTGCTCCAAAGGTGAAGTGACTTACCAGTGTCATTTAATCAGGGTATGACATTGGTATTGCAGGAAGCAACCCTTATACAATCCCCCTTTGTCTTGAAATGTTCATTTGTCTTTTTTGCTGCCTATTTGTTTTGTTGTCTTCCTCAGAAATTGAAATTCAAGGCCAACTCATAAAAAAATCAATTTTCAATTATCTTTTTTAATTAGGTTGTACAGAAGCTTTCAGAGCGATGCAGACATCAGGCCGTAATAAATTAGCTGGAGTGAAGCGTTTCACCTGGACCAGTGTTGGACAGCTGGGATCAGCGAGAGGACAACAACAACAACGTCATCCCCAAAAATGTAACTGACTACTTCAGGTGGGAACTTGTGTGAGTAATAAAGCAACTGGTGTGACTGATGGTGGCGCATCGGTTCGCACACTTATCTCAATGGAGAGGGTCCTGAGTTCAAAGCAGGGCGGGGCCTCTCTGTGTGTTGTTGTTTCCTCCTAACGTCCACATGAACTCAGTCAGTGACTCTGAAGTGTCCGTAGGTGTGAGTCAGGGTTGTTTTTCCTCTTCCTGCAGAGGCACCTCGTCCTAAATGATCATCGGGCCTCTAAACGCTTTCATTTGACCGTTTGGCCTTTCGGCGCTGCGTGTTCAAACGGTCACACACCCACCTGACTGACCTTGCGCCGGGCGGTCAGAGGTCAAGGCCTCACCGGGCATGTTTATGAGGACGGCGAAGGGGGTCAAGGGCTCTGTTTGTCTGTCTGGTGACAGGAGAGGAAACGAGGGATCGGATTCCGGTAATAAATGAAAGACGAGAGCGGAGTTGAAAGGAGAGGTTATCTGGTTCTCTGCCGAGCGTATTGATCCGTTTGTGTTTTCGTGGGGTGAACGGGTTTGTTGGCCTCAGTCCCGGCAGAAGTGCTGAGCTGGTGGCTGCATCACACCCCCAAGTGTTGCAGCAGGAGCTGCGCTCCAGTTAATGCTCAAGATATTTTTTGTGGGAGGCTTTTGCATCCTGTTGTCGGGAACTGGACACACAAATAAACACACCAAAAAATAATTGCAATCACCACAGGGGAAAAACAAGTCTGAGATAATGAGTATGGCGCAATTTACTTTGACACTGAGCTGCTGCTGCCCTCTAGTGGCGTTTATGAAGCAATGCTTTAGATTTGAAGCGGTGGGGGGGGGGGGGATTCAGGAGTCGAAAGTTTTTTCACAAAATTATTATCAATTCCAATTTTTCACATTGTTTGCAAGCAAAGGAACGGAGCAGTTGTTTTTCCCTCTTTTCTTTTGAGTCATAGACTAAAAACTTTGAAATTATGCTTTGACGTGACACTGCCCTCTCGTGGCCTTTATAAAGTACTGTATCTAAAAGACTTTTTCAGGACTTTAATTTTCAGGATTATATTTGTAAGAGGTGAACTGAATTTAGACGAAAAAAACAAAAAAATAAAGGATGATTATTAACAATCAAACGCATTAAAATGAATAAAACAACATATAGCAGGGGTCATTCTGTTTTATAGTTTGCTCTTTCTTCTTGTGCATCCACAGTTTTCTTTGCTAAAATCTTGAGCTCAGTTTTAAAAACTTGGAAATTTATTGTAGGAACTTCTTCTGTGCGCTGTACGAACTGCCGATGACGCTGTTCTGGTCGAGGTCATTCTAACCACAGGAAACTTTCCTCTTTGCTTACACGGAGCTCATATAATGTATGCTCATGGATGGATTAGATGTCAGATACAACAAACATGCAGGTTGCAGCTTTGTAGAGAAATTTGGTGTGACTTTACCAGTAGCAACTTTAATTTTCATACATAGACATACAAACAAAGTTCAGGGGCCAGAAGTGTTCTCAAATGACTGACATTTCCGCTGAATGTTTGTATCCTAGCAGATAAAAAAAATAACACAAACATATGTTAAGACTTTCGAAACAATTCAATCTGCACAGTCTCTTGGACTTGAATGTGGAAACATGACTGGGATTTACCCATAAGGCTTTGCACTGAATCAACAGGGACCAGAAAAAAGTAACTCAAAGGGAAGAGTCAAGTTCACAAAACAAAACTGCAAGTACATGTTATGTGTAAGTATATGTACATGTGCATTTCTTGGGGAAAAAAAAGATGGTAAAGATCTGGGTCGCTTCGAGAGAAATTCCTCACACATGCAGATGTTTTGCACAATTTGCGTATAAATGCTGCAAAAATATGAATTTCTTTTTTGTCTATTTCTGTTTGTGCATTCGATCTCAGTAATATTAACAAGAAGCCTGTGCAACATTATATATGTGGGCATTCAACATACAATTTACAAGCTACTCAAATGCTCATATATGTACATGCACACCTACGCATGCACACAGGCGCCGCGCGCACACACGCACACACACACACACACATACACACACACACCTGTCAACGCTATTTCAGTGCTGCTCTGTGGTAATAAGACGCTGGTCGTCACGCATTGAAATCTTGTTCTTTTTTTTTGGTTTTTATCTTAAACATATTCATCATACTTCTATAATCTTATAAATAAAATGGGCTTAATAACACTCAAAAGTAATTCGGTAATAACCTGAGGAGAGTATGTTGACCTGTGTTAACGAGGAATGCGTCATATTTACAACGAAGTGATTGGCATATATAACTGTGTCAGCAACATTATTAGCAAATGACAAGCATCTGTAACCAGTGGTGAGTCCCATTCTTTACATTAGTAGGTTTAAACAAGTTATAGAGTGTGAAAATCTAGTATAATGTGTAGCTATAACTTTGGATCATGTGGCATCGGTAGGCGAGGAAACACGAAGAAGAGGAGGCAGAAAAAGGCAGGCATGTAAGATTCAATAGCACCTAACTTACACAAACAGCCCTTTCAAAGTAAAGCACCAGTTTACCAGTTCAGGGGGCCACAAACTCAGTGCAGAGGTAAACTGGACGCCATTCTTTAGTAACATGTCGCAATTGTGTGTTTCTGCATGGAGGAAAAAAAAACAAAACAAGGGCAACTCGGTCTCTGTGTTGTGGTTCTGTGCAGTTCAACGTCTGGCTGCTCCGTCGCTCTCCTCTCACACACGCCATGCCGGGAAATAGCACCATCCTTTGGAAAACTTTGGAAGTAAAGCGGTGTCGGCGGCATCAACGCTCACTTGCAGCTTGTTAAAGAAAAAAAAAAAGGACTCCTGTGGTGTCGGGGCTTATGTCCTCTTCATGCACACCTGACAGCGGCTAATGTGTGTTCGGAGATTGCCCGCTTTGAGTGTTGTCGGGACGGGTTTCCTGAAAGGAAGCAGGTAAAAAGAAAAGTTTATTTTGAGAAGACAAATGAAATGCAAGAAAATCAACTGATTTTCTTCATCCTTTCACTGGAGAGCCACAATCATTTTAGTTCAGGTGTCATTTGCAGCCAAATCTGATTTCATGTGCCCTAAGAAATGGTGTGAACCACAAGTAGGAAGTGTAGGTGTGCGCGCTCTGACTTACGTAAACATCTCGCTGTCTTCGATGGTGGCCAGCCAGAAGCTGTAGGAGTTGGCGTAGTAGTTGCAGGTTCCTCGGCCGTGACACTCGATGAACGGAGCGCTGCGGAACTCCTCCAGGCAGGAACCGGGAGAGGCCAAAGCCTGACCCGAGCCCTCAGCTCCTGCACTGGTGTGCTGCGAAACAAGACGCACAACACAAGGAGATGAAGGAGGGGGGGGCGGGGCTTCTCGTCCATTTCTTCTTCATTATTAGAATTGTTGCAGTTTATTAAGTGATAAAATCAGGACATTACAGCACCAAGTTCTTCTGGTTCAAATAGCACAAGATCGAGAAGGCTTATCTACCCCAAACGGAGATTAAGTTTGCCTTTTCCACCCACAACATTAACGTCAACCACACTGATGCCACCTCTGTGGATGTGTCTTACCATGACGAAGGAGTAGCCGATCCACAGAGAGTCCCAGCCTTGGGGACAAGCTGGGATCATGATGGTCTGGCTGTGAACTGCGATCACCATGGCTGGAGCTTCGCAAACCGCACATCTGAGCACAGACACGTTTGAAAACCTGTGAGCGTCCAAGCGATCGTCATGCAAGGAGAGCGCTGTGGATCAGACGTGCTGGCTCACCTGCTGATGAAGGGTTTGATGCTCTCTCCGGTGATGGGCGCCATGCTCATGGGCATGGGCTCAGGCGAGGTGAGCCAGTAGGAGTAATCGTTGCGGGAGGCGAAGTTGCAAACGTTGTTGATGTTGCAGAACAAGAAGGGCATGGGGCTGAACTTCCTCAGACAACTGCCTGCCGTGCCTGAAACACGGAGTCACGATAAGTGAGTTCCCCTCTTCAACACACTCGTGTTTGAGCAATCTTTCCTCGGACATCGTGTTTCTTACCCAAGTCTTGTCCATGGGAGCGTTCGTTGCCTTGTACGTAGAGCAAAGAGTATCCGTCATATATGAGCGAGGTTCCCTGCGGACAGTACGGCACGTCCACTGTTTGGCTGTGACGTGTCACCAGGAACCCGTGGTCCATGGAGGAGGGGCCGGGTGGACCCACTTGACCTGGAACACCATCAGGTCCCGGGGGGCCGGGGTGTCCTCGGGGTCCTGAAAAGATGGAGTCAAGTTGAGAAAGAAGAAGCAAAAACACGTCTGTGGGTCAATCTGATGTGTCGGCGTCTCACCCTGCGGCCCCGACAGGCCGGGCTCTCCCTTGGCTCCGGGCTGACCGTGAAATCCGGGGAAACCTTCCTCACCCTTCGGCCCTTGAACACCCGTCACGCCTGGAAGGCGGCAAGGAAACAAGGCAATAGGAGTAAGATGGAGAACTGAAGACCATCGGGTTACAAATCGAGGCACTGTCTTGAGAGTAAACATCACCCTGCTGTCCTTTCTGTCCAGGAAGGCCAGATGGCCCTTGAGGTCCTGGAAAACCTGGATTTCCTGGGAATCCAGGGTCACCCTTGATAAAGATTTGAGGACCAGGTGAACCAGGAGGACCATCTCTTCCTGAAACACACAGAGGAAGACATTATTTTGCGTTAATTAAGGTTTTTGTTTTTGCTTTTCATTTCCAATTTTTCTGGTCTCTGTTACACTCAGTGAGTACTCTGATTACCTTTTTCTCCGGGGAATCCTCTGTCTCCAAGTTCTCCTTTGAATCCTCTCTCTCCAACAATCCCGGTCGGACCTTAAAGGGCATCAGTGTAAAATATCTGGTGAATATCTAGATAAGAGAGCATCAGTCTGTTCATATGTACAGAAAGATTTAACTTCCTACACATAACCACACAAATGGACATGCTAATGAATGATATCATGCATGCATGAGCAACACTGTTGACTCACCAGGGAAGCCAGCAACACCTTGCAGTCCTCTCTC
This sequence comes from Malacoctenus triangulatus, assembly GCA_032274725.1. Classification (NCBI taxonomy): domain Eukaryota; kingdom Metazoa; phylum Chordata; class Actinopteri; order Blenniiformes; family Labrisomidae; genus Malacoctenus; species Malacoctenus triangulatus. Next base: position 13,090,512 of record JAUESE010000027.1, read on the forward strand.
TCCCTTCTCTCCATTAATACCCGGGAGGCCACTTGGTCCCTACAACAGACACATAAATATGCGTTTCTTTATTCAATATCTGGATATCTTAATAAAAACGTAAGCAGAATTTGTTTGAACCATTGTGCAAAGCTTAAAACTAGAGTGGAACTCCATCTTGTTACGTACAGGATGTCCCGGAGCTCCGGGGTCCCCTTTGTGTCCCGACTCTCCCTGGAAACCAGGAAGTCCCTGATCTCCTTTGTCTCCCTTCTGACCACTGTGACCCGGAACGCCGGTGGCTCCTGGTAAGCCCGGTGATCCTGTTTGAAGACAAGAAGCAGGTGGTCATTTTAACACATGGTATATAAACGCTCAAACAAAACAACTACACGATAAGATGTGGGGGCAGCGGCAGCCAAGTACAGGGTGGAGAAGTTATCTCGTGGCCAGAAGGTTGCTGGTACGAGTCCTCAGATAAATTGAGATTGGGAAAGTTCAAACTAAAGTTTGCCGTCTGCCTGTTGTGCTGCTCATAAAAATGATTAATGTACTTGAGTCAAATCAATGTTCTACAGTACCTTGTTCTCCAGGGTGTCCCGTTGCTCCCGTCTCTCCCTTGGATCCTTCTCGGGACTGGCCTTGGGGACCCCGCTCTCCAGGCTCACCTGAGGGTCCCTGTGGGCCTGGGAGTCCTTTGTCACCTTTGATGCCAGGGATACCCGGTTGACCCGGGGTGCCTGGGAAGCCAGGACTGCCTTTGTCGCCTGCAGGGTAAGAAAAAAAAAACACAAATGAAACCTCAGTGGCTGTCGACAATCCAAAATAATAATAAAATGTAAGAACCAACAATAAACGATCTCTAACCTTTGTGACCGGCGTGTCCAGGCACCCCTGGCCTGCCAATGCCAGGTACGCCTGCAGGAAACAGTACAGAGATTAGATAATAGTGAGGAAGACAGACATCTTTCCAAGCAGTAGTTTAAAAAGCTACACTGATATTAATGTTTATTGGGGTTAAAAAAATGAATGCTAATAATATATCAAACTCTGTATCAACTCTGCAGTTTTGATGTATCTAAACAGGGTTGATGTTGTGAAAGTATTTCTGTGGTTGTTTTATCCCCAGGTTTTTTCAACAGTTCAAATCTTATTAATCAGTGATATCAATAAGTTGAGTGTTTGATTAGTGGTTTCTGTCCAAACTCATTCGGCTCTAACCTGATTCTCCTCTTTCTCCAATGGATCCTGGGATGCCGTCCACTCCGGGCTCTCCCTTGTCCCCCCGTGCTCCTGGAGGTCCCTGAAGGCCTCCTTCACCTGGAAGGAAACGTTTGCAATATTCCCTCTTTCTGTTGCATCAAGTGTAATACAGCGTGTGAGTATCAGTCCAACTGGTTGAGTCCACAACTTACCAGGCCGACCGTCAACACCGGGCTCTCCTACAGACCCGGGGAGCCCGGTGGCACCCTTCTCACCGGGTCTGCCGGCCTGACCTGTAAAAACACATCAAACACGTTTCAAAGCATACATGATCAGGTACGTGACCTTGAACTGTCCTGGGAAACAAGTGAGAACATGAAGAGAGGGTTTGACATCTGACCTGGATACCCAACGCTTCCTTGGTCTCCCTTGACTCCTTCCAGTCCAGGTTTGCCGGGCATACCTGAGTGCCCTTTCTGACCCTTTTCTCCAGGTGATCCTGGGAATCCAGGCTGTCCGACGAAACCCTGCAGGGAAAAGGCTCATTACAGGCGGGTAGGAGCTCAAAGTATCACTTGATGACAACACATCTCTCTCAAGTGTTACTCAACTTCAACAACCCTCTCAGATTTAAAAGGACATTTTTTCATAATGCATTTATTGAAAATTCAGTTATGGATATTGACTGAATCAGACAAAACACGTTTTATGAATGTCTTTCAAATGTCAAATCAAGTACAAGTGAGCACATGATTGCCCATTCCCACCACTAGGTAAATTTTACTTGCTTACCTTTTCTCCTGGAGGTCCTGGTAACCCGATACCTGGTTCACCAGGTAATCCAGAGTCACCTTTAAGTCCCTCGGATCCTTTTATTCCAGGATGTCCTGGTGTGCCGCTGTCTCCTTTGCTACCTTTAGGACCAACTGGACCTGCACAAAAACACATAAACACAGTTGATACACACATGTACAGTTTTGTTTCAATGTTAACTTTAGATTCCTTGTAATAACAATGCATATGTCTGATTCTCAGAGATCCAAACTCAATAGGACTTCATGGAATTGTGTTCTATTCCCAAGTTTTTACCAGGTATTCCCATCTCTCCAACACTGCCTTTGTTGCCAGGGGGTCCCATTCTTCCGGGCTCTCCGGGAAAACCAAGGTCTCCTTTTGAACCTGAGAAATATCAAAGACATTAAAAACATGAGTGCATAAAAGTGGTACAAAAATTAGACATCAAGTTTTTACCAGTGTTGGGCATGGTTCCACCAACCCCCTCACAGCAGGTTAAGGAAGCTAACTTTCATGGTTAGCTGCACCCATCACTGAAATCAAGTTGTTGGTCAGGCTAGTCACCTGGCTGTCCGGGTAAACCAGGCTCTCCATCTTTCCCGGGCATTCCAGGGTCTCCCTGAAGTCCTCGGTGGCCCTTCTCCCCAGAGATTCCGTCGTTACCTGTCGACAAAATAAAAGCATGTGTAGTCTTCTTGTGTATCTCACAGATCAATATAAAGAGTCTCTGTTGGGCTCATTGTCATCTTATTTCTTACCTCTGTCTCCAGCGTCTCCCTTATCACCCTTCATGTGCTCCATGTCCACTTCAGTCATATTTCCTGGAGGCCCTTGAATTCCTGGTTCTCCCCTCTCACCTTTAGGACCATCCTCTCCAGTGGTGCCTCGTGGTCCAGTGATTCCAGGATCACCTGATAGAAGAAAGTGTTGCTGGTGAAATTTTAAAAAAACACACACCTCAAAACCATTATACAGTGCAACTGATTAAAGGTGCCATACCTCTGGGACCAGAAGATCCAGGTAAACCTTGTGACCCAGGAAATCCAGGTACACCTGGTGTTCCCATGACCCCCATTTCACCTTTAGATCCTGCACACACAAACATCACCATTAGATTTAAAATGTGTCTCATTGTGGTTTCTCTCTTTTATATATACATTTTTTGACAATCTTGGAGCTTCAAAGGCTTTCCCCACCCACACCCACAACCAATTTCCCCTGGCAAACATGGCATACTAATGTAAAGGAGGTACAGAGCATCTTCCTCAAACTAACTGAACTGTTTTCAATTGAACCAAATGAGTGGATCAGCCAATGAAGTCTTCAAGAGGCTACAGTAATGTGGACTTTAGTTTTAAAGGTTGTGGTTCTCACCTTGGCTTCCAATCAGTCCGTCCCTGCCGGGAAAACCTGGTGGTCCTGGAAGTCCTTTGTTACCTGGAACTCCCGGGAATCCAGGAGTTCCCTTTTCTCCTTTAGGCCCGGGCATGTCGAGACCTGGAGGACCTGGATAACCTCTCTCTCCTTTTACACCTTCCTGACCTTTTAGAAATACAAGGAGAAACCACACGCGTTACAGCTCAGGCCAAACAAGTCTTTGAGCTCACTTCGTGGGGCCATTTCATGTGCTGAGTTCGTGCTTACCGAATGGTCCAGGCTCTCCAGGTGGTCCCTGTGGTCCAGGTAGTCCAGGCGCACCTTTGCCTGCTGGTCCTGGTACTCCAATCAAACCAGGAGGTCCCGGAGGTCCAACCTCACCTGTTTTTTGTTTTAAGAAAATAGATCAACGATAGTGAAGACACAGACAAAAAGAATCAAAAGATCATCAGACAGGTTTGTAATGACACTGTACCTTTAACTCCTTGGGGTCCCGGCGGTCCTGTCTGTCCTTCTGGCCCAGGAACACCAGGAAACCCGATCCTACCCTTCTCTCCAGCGAAACCGTGGGAGCCCTGCGGTCCCTGTGAACCCTTTGGACCTGGAAGACCCCGTCCAGGTTCACCCTACAGGAGACAGAAACAAGCCCTGAAT